>VZRM01008648.1:570218-834373 GCA_013397955.1 Grantiella picta
TTTTTTTTTAATTACTCAGCCCAGCAGCAATACTCTGGTTCTAAGAGTCTCACTGCTGATGTGGAAAGATGAGTAGGTGCATCTCCTTCATGCAGATTGTGCTTCTTATTGCATGTTTTGTATTGAAGAGTTTATTAAGTGAATAGCACTTAAATAGCCAGACAAATCCTGAGGAAATGTTTAGTAAGAAAACCTGCTGCTTCGTAGAAGGGGTTGAAAACCTAAGGGATATAGCAACCCTAATTAAAGCTCAGGAGAATTTTGAAGTCAGGAAGACTTAGAGCAGCAATAAAAGGCTGCTGAAGTTTGTGGTCATAAAGTCTAACATTAACTATTTCAATCTGAAGTGAAGCATAAAATGAGAAATGTCAATGCCTGATTTTAACAATGCCTGATTCTCAGGAGAGAACTGAAACAGAGGACGTCGAGGCACCTAAGAAATCTCTCTTGTATGGCAGTGGCTGTTCATTTTTGGTAGTTCTACTAATAAATTACAAAGCTCAAGCTTTGTAACTCTTCAGAGAACTTCAGTTTAACTGCTTAAAAGAGATGTTAAATCAATTTATGAAACAGTTTTTTAAGTAACATAGTGTCAAGCATAAGTACATAAATCAGTTGTTCAGTAGCCGCATTCAGCTACCCCAAGGGTCAAGTGAAAGTGCCCAAAATGAGGCATTATTGATGGATCAGATAATGCAGAATAGTTTTATTACACCATGCCCCAAATTCGTATTTCTGGCTCATCGCTTTTTACAGATATAGCTCCAGTGGAGTTTAAGAATGGCTGGTAGTGTGCCATGTGTATAGCAGCTAACAAATACTTCCTCTGCAACAGTGTATGATCAGCTAATAGGATGTAAAAGCCATCATATTAATCTCTAAATACCCTTTAAGAAAAGAGCCCCAAACCAGAATTCTCACTACAGAAAAAAAAGAAGCAGGGATAGGTGAAGTAAGTTGACATGCACTAGATAATCTCTGTTTTTCTGTGATTATTTACTGAAATAATTCTGACTTGCTAACTGTCCAACAGTGGTAGGTGGACATCACCTGTGTTTTTTTTACATCAATGTACCTATCATTGTACCTATCATGTGCCTGTTTTGTGTGCTATTGTTGCATAAATCTCATGAGGTTTTTTTATCTGAATGAAAATAGATGCTAACCCTCACATTTCTTCTTATTTAATATTTCTTTTATATAATCCTATGTTAAATTATAGGCATACTATTTCTCAAAATCAACTCTTTCCAGTTGATTGTAACTTGTTAATGAGACTGTCATTCATTCAAAGTCAGTTTTTTAGATTAAATAGCAGGAGTCATACTGAGATGATAAAATGAATATATTACAATAATTGAGCTTTCAATTTACTGAGAGCAAACAGCATGAGTGATGGCCAACAACTAGATCATCAGAAACTTTCTCTTGCTGCTTTATGCATTTGATTAGTTTTTTCACAGCTTTGACACAATTTTCACCACCATGAACTGACTGACTTATTGACTTCTGTAATCTCCTTTCTCTATGCTCAATCTTTTCACTATAGTTTCATACCTACATTTTTCATGCTCTTTTTTCTTCTTCTTACCTGCTTCCACCCATTCAATTGTTTTAGTTCGTGACAAGGTTTATGAAAGCAATGTCATGAAGTCGAAAGAAAATAGCTGCTTAAATGTTCATCCAGTCCAGTACATGTCTCTGACAAGATTTTTCAAAAGGTGCCAAAATATTTTGGAAGCTGAAATTGTGAACTCACTGATAGTTTTGTTTCATAGACTCACATCTGTGACCCTTTTTCCATCTTCTTTCTAATCTCCTGCATTGAGATGTCAGTTCATTAAGGGAAAGTATTAATAAAGAAGATAAAGATAAATTTGACTCTACAGGTTTCCTAGAGTGAAACTTTAACCAAAAAAAAAAAAAAAAAAAATTAGGCACCTGTGCATGAAAACATTATGTGTAATGATCACTATCTAATTATAATGTAATTATGGTTTTCAAATGAATGTAGATAGTTTTAGCCTAAAATACAATTAGAAAAGTGGATGTGGAGATGTTTTTAACATGTCCCAATATAGCCATTCTTTTAGTATTATTTTTCCTGTAAATGGGCCTGGCTTTGTGTCCCATTTGCACATGAGAGATATGTGGTTCTAATATTATAGTAGTAAATGTTAAATTGCAACCAGAGGTAGTATCTATTTGGTTTTGCATTTTCAAACTATGTCTCTACATCTGTGATCATTATGTGTTTAACCCAATTTGTAGCATTATCTACAATTTACATCCTATTATTTTAAGAGGAGTGAACTTTGGCCTGGTGACAATATGAACAATTTGTGTTAAAGAGAGAAACATACAGCATTGGCTGCTTTCTCTATTCCCCTAATTAAACTGGAAGTGCTGTATTATTGGTAACCTGTGACTAGGGATGCCAGATTATTTTCTACGTTATTTGTGCTTACTGATCCAGCATACTCATTAGAAGTCCTTAGCGAATTTTGAACACCTTTTCCTTAGAGCTTTTATTTCTGTCCTTTAGATTTCGCATTTAGCATGATTGAAAGAAAAGTTAGGTACTCCAGGAACTGCGTAGGTTGGACAGAAACTAGATGTAGCTTCTCCTCTTTCTTTCAATAAAAACACACAGAAATAGAAGACAAAGTTCACTGAAAAGCAGATCAATAATTACACATGCAAACTTACAAAGTCAATTTTTTCTTTACCATGTGAATGTTCTCATGATTGCATATTTCATGTCTTGCAGGTTTTCTCCAAAAGTGTTTTTTATTTGCTGTTAGGAGGCACAGGAATAAGGTCTCTGCATTGTCACTTAAACTTTTACATTTTCTACCAAGGGCTAATGTGGAATTTTACAATTTCAACACCTTTTATCTCTCACCATATAGCTAGGTGAAAACTGAAAGGGTTTTTCTGAGTTTCTTTTTGGTGGAGGAACTTGCATGACATCATATGAACATGAAGGCAATTATTCTGTAATTGTATACACCCACACATATCTGCCTTCTGGATTAAGGGCAAAATGTTGCATACTGCTTTTCGGGAGGAATTGAATTGCATTGTTCTGATCACACAGTCCAAGTAGGAAAAATAACATCACGTATATTAAAACAACATTTTTGTGAAAAACATGAGGCACTTCCTTCCTAAGCAGTGGGTTCATTACAGCGTAGTTGACCTTTTTGCCCTGATACAATGGAGCTGTTTAAGCCCAACAGGTACTGTGATCCTTTCAAGCATTCTTTCTCTCCACTGTCTGATTTACTGCTTGCAGGAGAAAGAAGCCCAAGAGAGAATCCATTTAAAACAGACAACAGAAATAAATAAAACAAATGGAGAAATGAACTCAGGCTTGTTTATTGCAAAATCCTCTCTGCTTCTCTACATCAATTAGTAATAGACAAAAATGGTAATATCACTGCTCTACTTCTATGAATAAAGGTTCTGTGCTACAGGTAGATGAAAATAAAAGCTCCACAGTGAAAAAGAGATTAAATAAACAAGAAATAACTTTTGAAGCATTGGATAACACTCAGCATTATTTTCACAATACTTTGATAAACCTTGCTATTTGGGTCAGCTTATTGTTTTCCAAAAGCAAACATTCAGCTTTTCAGAAGTAGCTTCATAAGCCAAGAAAAAAATCTCGGTTGGCATGGATGGCTTACAGTGTCCAGAGAGGGCACTCTGCCTGGCCAGAGGCAAGAAAGCCTCTCTTCCTTCCTGTCTTCTTTCAAATACTGCTTCTTAATGTAGTTAATCGTTCCTTTCATGCAGTATAACTGTTGCATTCAGTGGGATATTTAGCTCTTTCCCTTGGAAAGCTTAATTTCTTCTTATTTATTTGGCTATTCTTACAGAAATTAGATGACTACAGGATTTTTTTTTCTGAATTACTGCTGCTGTTTCTTTTTGTTTGTCTGTTTTTGTTTTCTTTTAATTACATCCTCTGAATTAGGAGTTGTATAAAACTTTGTTGACTCTGACAGTGCTGGAACAAGACCCCAAAATAAATTTTAGCTGTTGCTTGGCAGTATTGTCAAAATAAACAGATTTGTTTGTAGAACACAAAAAATTATTCGGTATTAGAAGTATTTACTGCATGTCTGCTTCTATTCTAGGTTTTAAGTAAACATTGCAGCACTTGAATTTGGATCTGTGTAGCAATCTGGAGACTACTCTTCCACCTTGTGCAATATATAATTCTCTATTCTTGAGACAGAGAGATCCCTGAGCAAAAGCAGATAACCTCGGGAGGGGGTGGGTATTGCTCTAGACGCTGTTAGAGATGTGTGAGTATCTTACAGTGGGGAGATGATCTCTGCATGCATTCTGCATTCTTGCTCAATGATAAAGTGGTCTTCAATACTTCTGCTGATTTTTGCTGTTTGATGAAGGTGTTGAAAGGAGTAGAGCAATGTTACGTGACAAAGTGACATTATTTTTCCTTGTAGGTAGTGTGCTTGTTAACTGGCTTTTTGTGCTGGACAGACATGCTACTTGAGAGTTTCAGGAATTTGAAAACTTACAGGACTTATGAGAGTTTGCTACTAGGGTGTTTGCAGACTTCCAGAGTGTAGTGTATTTGTAAACTTCATAGAAAGTTGCCCAACTTGGAAACTCACAGTACTTTCCTGTATTTTAATAGATTTTGATAAAGCACATGAAAGTGACTGGAAATGTTCAAATTATATTTCCTTTTTCTTTTTTCTTTTTATTTTCCTTTTTTCTTTTCCTGTCAAATCTCTTATTGTACCAACAGTGTATCAATAACCTAGTTTATTAATATAGGCAGAAAATTACTGCAGTACTGCCTCAATGGTAATTTGTGTGAGAAGGAAGCATAGTCAAACTGAGGCAGCATTCATTTTATGCTAAAAATGCAGGCAAAGGCAAGATCATTCCTTGAAATGTTAGTCTGTAAGTCCCTGCACCATCCCAAAACCAGAAAACATTGAGTGGAAGGCAGAGACACACTTTTACACAGAGATTTCCCTGCTCCACACTTTAGCAGTGCTTGAGACTTAATTCAAATACTGCACAAAATCGTTTTAATTAATTCTAACAAAAGCCCTCGAAATTCAGAGCATAGTGTAAATACAGATAAATTAGGGCAAAAAAGGGCAGTCAGCACTCTGCCCAGATTTTTCCACTGTCCACTCTAGGCAAATCTTCGTGACATTAAATAAGGGACTGTTGAATTCCTCAAATACTGCAGAAGTCAAATTAGAAAGTTAGGCTGATACTGAACTTAAGCAACCTGTGGGACTAAATGAAAAATGTAGAAGTGATCTATTGCACTTCCATTTCTTTGACAGTAGCTCTGAGACTCACAGCTCTCTCTTATAGGCTAGTGCCTATAACAGAGAGCACACTTGACCTGTAGCATGACGGAATATTGTCTTGGAGAAAAGGATTAGTCTGGGACTAGTTGTTTGTTAAGGTAGAGATGAGAAGGAAAAACAGCAACTCATATTCTAGTGATGGTTTGCTGGGTCATTTCCTCTCATCAGAGTCTTAACAGGAAAATAAAAAAGTTAAAATCTATGTCTAAACATGAAGGTTTAGGCATAGATAACTTCTCCAAGGTCTTTCACAATGTGTAGTCTGTCATCAGTAGAGGTTTATTTTACCCAGGCCTTCAGTTTAACAGTATACTTAACTCCCTGTATAACTTATTTGGCCAATTAAACATATTGATTTGGTAAGTTACTGCCTTAATAAAATTGATTTAAAAGGCCTAATGAAATAAACCTGGAAATCTTTAATTTATTTGACAGCACTTATGACTAATTAGGACTAAATCAACAGTTAGCTAAAAAGAGCCAGTAATAAAGAGCAGGCACTGGGATTTATCTTCCAGTTTGCAGAGATAAAGCAGACAAAGTGACCACCAAAATGATGTTGTTGATTTTGTGGAAGTGCCAGGAGAGCAGATGATGAAAAATTGTAGGTACATAAAGCTGTTGCTATGGCGTTCAATTCTTGCACCACTTTGTGTGGATTTAGTGCCTTACACTGAAGCCTTAGACTGAATTACAAAATCATGTCTTCTAAATGCTGCTTATCACTTCAACAGAGCTAGTAATAAATGACAGGAAATGCATTACCCATCTGAGATGTGTACCAGTGGTTGAGCAAAGATTGAATTCAGGCATTCTAAAATGCTCACCCTTTTTTTTTTTTTTTTTTTTTTTAAAACAATCATTCGTCTCTCTTAACATATACATCCAGTTTGTAATTCCAAGGCATGAGGTGGTGTTTGAAGACCATATTCAGAGGCTGTGAGCAGTTAGGGACAGTGAGAACATGAAGAAGGAAGGATACACTATACATTTGTATATCTAATCAAAATCCAGAGGGGACAAAAGAAAGCAATTAGAAATTTAAAGTTTAAATATCTCTGTGATATTGCAGGTTTAGTACAGCACAGCCATATATGCAGCGTGATATCACAGAGGACGTTGCTAACAAAAGAGATTGTCAAAGGGACTTTTGAAGAGTCAGAATGGCAGCTGCTCTGAGACAGGGAAATGGGGACGGTGAAAGGGAACAAATGATGGTGCCAGCACCGTTCCTTGACTTTCGCTGACCTTCCGTCCTTCTTTCCTATTTTGTTTTTTAATTTCCTTGATATTGACATGTTTGGCACTTGGCATTCCCTACTTTTCCCTTTCCTGGAATCTTACATCTTCTGATTTCTTGACCTCCCTCATTATTACTTTTATTCCTTCCACTTTTGACTTCAGTTATGTCCTTTTCCTGCTCTCTGGTTCTTTTCCCTCAGTCTCCTCTGGCCTTTTTCTCATCTTATAGTCTTTCCTCATTTTGAAACAAATCAAAATCCAGGGCAAGTTTCAATATCTTATGTTTTAACAACAGCTTCATCCTCCAGAGTGGCCTTCAAAAGCCATCTTAACCCATCCAAGTAACTTGAGAGTATTTTTGCAGAGCTGATGTTTAAATGCTGTCATCTTATTTAGGTCGCTTTTTCTCCTGATCCCTTCTCAGTGATTCCCCAGTTTTTGTTTCATCCAGCCTACACAATATCTCTTTACATCAGCTGTCCCAAAGAGAGTTTAATGCAATAGTGACTCCATGTCCCAAAACTCATAAGGACACAGAAACATTCTGTGTGCACATTAGATGTGAAAACTGGAGAGATAAGCAGGAAAAGCTTTTTTCTGCTGTCCATGAGGTTTTTTTTTCTGTCCATGCATACATGGTTTTCCCATCAAAACACAGGCACATTTACAAAATGTTTGGAGCTATGTAAAATGCAGGTTCATGACCCCAGTATGGTTTTGGACTGTGTGAAAATGTTACCTTAATCTTTGAATAAGACAAGAATAAATTAGTTTATTCTGTCATGCACTTTTAATGGGACCTTTCTCTCTCTTCTGCATAGTGGTCATGGTCAAGGCAGCAAACTAAAAGAAGTTTCACACTAGAAAGTAGAAATAAAGATTTTACCTAAAGCATTTTGAAAAGACAAAACTTTAAAAGTCTAATCACAAATAACAAAAACCTCCTGAGATCTGAAAAGACATAATGTATTTTGAAAATAAACTGATTTAACAGTGCAGCTTAAACATATTAGATTTTATCTGGCAAGTTATACTTACAGCTGGGGGCTTAGAAAGCAGCATAGTCAAATATGATATCATACCTCAATCCACTTTAATACCATGATTGTCTTTGTAAATACTTGTTTGGAGATTTTGTTGATCTATGATTTTTGTGTTTAATTGTACCAAAAAATGTTACATTAACTATGCCCTGATTGTCTGTTCAAAGAAACTCTCCATCCTTTCTTCAAGAATCTAAAACTTGAGACACGTATCAGTTCCTTTGCCTCAGTGAATGAAACTTATCCATTTCTACGTGTAGTAATGAATTGTTAGTTTTATAAAGGAACAACAGGGCAATAAAAGTAAGGTAATAAAGAGGAAAGAAAATAAGAAGTGTGGAAAAAAGGTGAAACATTTTCTCATATGTCAGGGCATACTCAATATTTTGCTAAGGTAAATTAGAAGGGCCATAGAATTTGGTCTAATTTTGTACAGAAGTATGGATTAAGTGATTACCATTTTCACAGAAATTTTGACAATGTAGTAAAAACATATAAAGGCACTTGCATTTAGTAGAATAGTGACAAAATATTTTCAGAAATACCTGGAGATTTGTTTAATTTGAAGAGTATATTGAGGTTTCAATTTGCTAAGAGAAACACCATTGCTTCCCAGTTTTACATTTCACTAGTGATTTTCCACCTAGTGCAATAACACATGATGTCACAGCAAAAGTGAATTATTTTTGCTATTTATTTTTGTAACTAAGCAGCCTAGAAGTGCTGACAGTGTCTCAGTTGACATGATAAGAAGGTGGGAGGAATCCCTGGAGAGCAGCTTTTATGTGCACATTTGCATGTTCTTCTGTAGCTTCAGGTTTCATGAGAGGAACATTTAACACAGGGTAGTTCCATGTGATTGTAGAGATAGATGTTCAGCACTGATACTACGCCATGGTTCTGAGGAAGATCTTTATAGCAGGGGACATGAAGCATCAAAAAACTCTCATCAGGAAAGGAACTCTGGCAGTTCAGAAATAAATTGCGATTGGGATGGGGGAGGCTCCAGCTTCACAGTCCTGCAGGTTGTCTAAAAAATTAAAATCTTCAAATTAATTTTTTTAAATGAAATCTGTCTAAAAAATTAAAGTTTTGAAAGTCGGTGAAAATGGGTTCAGGAATCAACTTTTAGGGATGTTTTGATGCTGTTAAGTCAAATTAGATACTGCTGTTGTGTGTGAAGTCAGAAAATGCTTGAAAATGATGCAGTGACTGTTTTTCACTCATGAGCTCATAAGCTCAACCCAAGAAGACAGTCAACTTGCATTGTTTTCTTGATCTATCTTCAAAGCAAATGTTGGTGCAACAGCAGTGTATCTTTGCTGTATGAGTGGTGCCATGCAACTGATCTGAAGTTTAAGTAATGAGATATGTTTGTATTCTTTCTGGTTTTTACAATGTACTCTCCGGTGCTCTGACTTATAGAGACAAAATATGAAATTAAAGCACTTCACAGAACAAAATTTAGCTGGGAAGATTGCATTGTAAGGGTAACAGGTTTTGATACAGTAGGATAGAAGCTACCCACACAACTGCTTAGATGTTGTTGAAGACTAATGCCATCCATATTATCACTGCAGATTTTCTGTGCAAAATTTCTGTAGGTGAGGATTTTCCTCAGTAGAAACCAAAAAACTTCATCTGTCTTTTGCTCCTGTCAGAATCCCAAGCATGTTGTCACTCTTGTCTCATTTGGTATTGGGGATGCCTGGGCTCAAGGTGTATTTCTGTTGTCTGCCCTTGAGACATCCCAGCAGGGGCCTCTTTCTGGGCTCAGGAGAGTTTTCAAAACCCTCCCATTAGCTCTTTCCCTGCCCCAGCCACAGACATCACTGCCTTGATCCACTGCTCCTTGGCATGCTATGCCAAGGAACTTTGTGATGATATGTTAAGAAAATTTAAAGTGTTACAGAACACAGTGCTGTGCTGAGCTTGTCAATCCCAAAACTAAGTGGGAAGAGATTGCTTACTGGAGGCATATTAATCTGTAGCTCAGGAAAGTATTGATTTTTGAAAGCTGGGAGAGTATATTGAGAAGAAAATTTTCAATGTTAGACCTGTTTTTATATCTTTCTCTAACTATCCTTTTTAAAAAATGTTACATATAAAGTGGGATGTATCTTTCAGTTTGACCCAGTATTGTTTTTTTTCTGTACAGTAGTACAAGAGGGAATCTCAGTGCACTGCTGCTGATCCTGTGGAAGTGCAGAGATTGCCTAACAGAATGAAGATGAGTTACTAAATTCATGTCCCTAAATATTCCATGTTTCTTTGCCTTACTCTGATGATACTTCAAGTGTGGCCATTCTCTACTTTTTGTTTGGTTATCCAATACCAGCTCTGATAGATAATGTCTCAGACATTCCTTGTTTTCATGATGATTTGCTCTAAGAATGTCACTGTTATATGATAAAATTATTTTCTCCCTTATTGCTTGTCTCATTTCACAAGCAGCAAAGGTGGGAAAGAAACCTCATTGTAAAAAATGAAAAAAGAAAGTAGATTGTGATCTCAGGCTTAGAACTGCACCAACAAAATTTAGCGTTTCCAAAAGCTAGAATTTTGTTGACATCAGACATGACTCATAATTCTGAGGTGATATTAATCATGGGAATTTTAGAGACATCATTCATAAATGTGATTATTCTGCTTCAATGCCATTGTTTATTTTTTTGGCAAAGTTGGCAACATGTGAAAGAACACATTTATAAGACAACTCCATAGTGTCATGCTGGCTGACCTTAGTCAGTTCTATCACTCTTTTCTGTTCTGTAGTTTGATCCTGTCCTTACACGTTTTTATCTCAAGGTTGTCTTCGTCTCTCCCTCACCTCCTTTAGCTTTAGTTTCTAAAGCTAAAATACCAATAATTTTTAATCAGAACTTCCTGGACATTTTATTATAACATTTTAGTGGGACATCTGTGCAAGCCAGATATTGGTCTACTACCAGAGAGTTTAAATGTTTCTCCCTGAGCCATCATATATGAGAGCATAAACAGAATCTGAGGTAATTCTTCATTCTTTAATAATTTATGTGCAAGGGAAATATTTTAGAGCTCTTTGACTAAACAGCCAAAAAAAGGGCTGCTGAAGAAAGCATTATATGGAAGAGAGTTGCACATTAAACAAAAGCTTCCACTATATGGAAGTTAGCTGAGAAACAAGTGTCCAAAAAAGCTGGATGAAGAAAGAGGATTATCAAAACTTTGTGATCCACACAAATAAGCTTTGAAAATATCCTCAATACAAAGTAATCTGCCTTTAAAGACCAAAAACTAACCAAAAAAAAAAAAAAATCAATCCCAAACCAAAACAAAAAACCCACCTGAATTCTCTTAGGGTGAACATGCACATGCTGTTTCAAAGCATGGGAACATAAGACTTCTTTTTCAAAAACTGTGTAAAGCTGGGCTAAGAGCCATCTCAGAACTGAAGGCAAATTTGTAGTGATGACATGCTCTAAGTGGCACGTGGCCCTGCATCTTATTTTCAGGACCAGGTTCAGCATATTCTAATGTGCTTATGTCAAATTACAATGAATGAGATTTAGACTTCTTCCTCATTAAATAACCATAGAAGACTGCCAGGAACTCATTCAGCAATCTACTTGGTTAGCACTCTGTCCATGTTTGTGTGTAGTGTAGTTTATTTCAACATGTTAGATCCTGCTGTCAATGGTTCTATGTCTCAAGCATTCTGTGAACAGATAAAGATGATAGGTGTGGCCACTAAATAAAAGAAAAGGTGAAGGTATAAAGCCTCATCATTGCAAATGCTGAGAAGAGGTGTGCATTCTAGAGATAATTCCCAATGCTTTCCCTTCAGTTTGTGAGATGCACCAGTCTTTCTCAGTGGTCTTGAAGCAAAGTCAAACTAGTTGTCTTGAGGTAACCTAGAATCTGACTTTTTCTTCAACATCAGAACATATTAATTATGCCATTTGTTTTTGGCAAACCAGGATTAGAATGCATAAACTTCTGTGGCTAGTTACACTGTTAGCCTTGAAAAATTGTTCTTAGTTAACTTATCTGTCTCAATTCATGTTTCAGTGGCAGTACCCTGGAGGGGCACAGGACTGTACCATGATTGGTAAGGGAGCATTTATAGATGTTAAAATTCTGCAAGAACTCTTTGATTCCTACCTTCAAAATACAATAGTCAAAATCCTTATATAACCATTATATAAACCATTTAAGCGTTGACATTATTAAGTATCTGTTTTAACATTGTTTTAATTTTGTAAAAATATGGAACTGACAAAAACAAGCAGTTAAACCACTTCAAACTGAAAGGCTGTGTTATTTTTGAAATGACATTTTATTTTTCTGCTTGCTTCAATAACTATTTTAAGATGGAGCTCTCATTTGTTAAAAATAAAATGCCCAAATTGATTCAACACAAGTTATAAGACAAAAATTGTCTTGGGAGTTTTGCTTTGATTCAGGATAATATTTTATTATCATGGAGATATGAACTCAACTGGAAAACTGTAACTGCCCGAATGCTATTTCCCATTGCTATTCTAGTGGTAAACTATAACAGGATGAGACAAAAACTTAAATAAGTTCCCTGCTTGAGCAAGGGGTGGGACCAGATGGTCTTGACAGATTTCTTCTTACCTCAAAATTTTTTGATTTTTTGAAGTTTTAACAAATGTTTTATGGACTCATATCTGATACTGTGTAGTAACTGCCATTATAATTAGTCCTGTTGTTCAAAGATTAGATGTTATTAGCTGTGCGGATGGGAAATCACATTCGTTCTTATGATCTCACAGGACAGATATGAAGCTTCTGCTAATGTGCATTTACATTTCCTGCTTATTTGGGTTTTTTTCTTTTTTGGTCTATAGTCTAAACAGAGAGATTGTGTCTGGTCAAGCAGCTTTTATTAATATCTGGTAGATTTTTTTTTTGAGAGGTAAGTCTGATGCTTCACTTTTTTCCCACAGCTACCATTGGTGGTGATAAAATGCATGTGTTCTTTAGGGAACTGGGAGAATCATAAGGAATATGAAATCTTCTGAAAATGTGGAAGACATGATATTTATAGGACCTTAGTGTCTGGTGGGCAAAACTTGACTTTCAATCCATATTTGAACCAGTGCCCATCACTTGAATTTTGTTTTGTAGAGAACTCTAGCCATGTCAAACCTTTCAAAATCTGGATTTCAGCCAGTTTAGTACTAATTAGAACTTCAGAGATGTCTGGAATCTAAACAGAGTTTTACATTGTGTGCAGAGATACCATCAATCATTCAGCAGAGAATGCACTCAGTTTGACTCCCGCAGATATTCATACTCCAGCAGGCTTGCTGTTATTAGATGCCTGTATATGTGAATCTCTCAATAGGAGAGTCATAGAATCATAGAATATTTTGAGTTGGAAGGAACCCACAAGGAACATGGAAGTCCAACTCCCCGCCCTGCACAAAACAGCCCCAAGGTGCACACCATGTGCCTGAGAGTATTGTCCAAAAGCTTCTTGAACTCTGTCAGGCTTGGTGCCATAACCACTTCTCTGGGGAGCCTGTTCCAGTACTCAACCACCCTCTGGGGGGAAAAGTCTTTTCCTAATATCCAACCTAAATCTCCCCTGCACAGCTTCAAGCCATTCCCTCGGGTCCTGTCACTGGTCACCGCAGAGAAGAGATCAGTGTCTGCCCCTCCTCTTCCCCTTAACAGGAAGTTGTAACTGTAGTAAGGTCTCCCCTCAGTCTCCTCCAGGCCGAGCAGACCAAGTGACCTCAGCTGCTCCCCATATACCTTCCCCTCAATGCCTCTCACCATCTTTGTAACCTACCTTTGGACTATCTCCAAAAGCTTTATTTCTTTCTTACATCGTGTCACCCAAAACTGCACACACGACTCGAGGTGAGGCTGCACCAGCACCGAAGTGGAGCAGGACAATCACAAGTAATGACCTACAAGGTCACCTCTTCTACTATTTGTTCTCGCTTTAAGTAATGCAAACGTTTTTGTTATACATTGTTAGCTTGCACTTCTATTTATCTATGCTATTGTGCATCTTTTCTTGTTTGTTTTTTAATTTCCCTTGCAGGCATTTTCTCTTGCCTCAAGGTGGTTCCTGGATAAGTTCATTTTACCACACTGGTGGCATATCTAGTCTTTTACATCCTGAAGCATTTGATGTTTGTGTTTGGAAGTGTCAATCATTTAGTACATTTTCATGGGTGTATTCAGCATCTGAGGGTCCCTCACTTTCCCACTTTTTCCTTCTTACACACACCCACAAAAAAGGCTGTAGAAATATGAACCATATCCACTCATTTGATAGTACACAGAGATCTTCTAATTGAACACACATGACTTTTGCAGTGGTCAGTGAGAACTTTTAGAGCAAGTTTAAGTTATGAACACACTTTTCTTCTAAGATCATATAAGAGTCGTAGAAATTGGGCACAAGGGAAGGGTCTGCCCACAGATTTTCATTAAAACTAGTGAATGACAATTTTTTAAAGTTTTCCTTTTCTGATAACACATTTTTCTCATTAAAAAAGCCAAAATTATCCTTTCCTTCCAAAACAAATAAAATAACTTTAGAGTAATAAAATCTCCCTCTTCATTCGCTTTATTCATGCGCGCCATCCCATGATGCTCAGTTTAGCCTACTACAGTGAGTTGTTTGCTCTAAACATACAGCAGAAATACAGGTTATTTGAAGCAAGATCCTTAAGCAAAAATGTTATTGTAAGAAAATATTTGTACTAAAAAGGGTCCCTAGCAAAAATTAACCAGATAACTTTCAGATATAATTTAAGTGATCCCATGTTCATCCACCCTCATAGTGCATCAACATGTTCCTTAACATAAACACAGTTCAACTAAATGTAAAATTTACCTAAACTATTAAACTGTTTCAACTGCTGTTTATCAGCAGATTGTGAAAAGTACGTCTGTGGTATTCTGTCCTGGCCTCCAGCAATATGTAATTCAAAGTCAAGTTGAACCGGAGGCAGAATTTGAATTTAACTATCTTTGTCAGGTTATTTCTTTGAGAGCTTTCTTAATCATTCTTATTTTGCAAAATAGTTGTCTGTTCTTGTATCTTTGTATGTTCTTCTTTTCCTGTTTAGGTCTTTAAAAATTAATGACTAAAAAAACAAGTAAACTCCTCTGAGATTTATAATTTTAAGAGCATATAACTGGGGTGGAGTTTTTTAAAATTTAACTACTATATTCTTTTTACCTTTCTCCTTGTTCTATCCTCAATAAAATTATAAGTAGCAGAAAGGCTGTTATGTTTGCTGAGACCTAGCAAAAAACTATTCATGTAGATGAGACTTAACAGGAATCAAACAACATAGATGCATATTTAACTACAGGTGCTCAAATGACATTTGTCCTGAAAAACAAAAGTCAAGTCAATGTACTTTAAAATGCAAAACATGCACTCATTATGGATTCAGCTAATCCATCACACTCTCTATTTCTGTCTCTATCTTTTTTTTTTTTTGGTCTCAAGAGATTTACATGCTTGAGTTTGGTTTTACTTTATTTTGTATTTCAGAAGGTCATCTTTTACTGCAGATGAAACTGGTTTCTTTTTCACCTAGAGATTACCAACATTCCTGCCTTTATATTAGGTGCAGGTTACAGAGATAACCAAGGCATGTAGAAGTTCACACAGATGGGTGCATATGTTTTTCTGTGTTGCACTAATTTTGTCAAACAGAATGATTTCGTGAGATTAGATTAAAATATCACAATGACAACTAACTTGTCCATATCAATCTGAATTGTGTGTATTTATGTGTATATCTTTTATTTAATATGCCAGACAATTAATTCATACCTCGTCTGACATCACTGCAAGGACAAAGACCTATGTTGTAGGGCCGGAAAAATTTGGTTTCATCTATGCTTTCAAAAAATGCTAAGCCAGCTCTGTACTTTCAGTGCTGTTTTAAGACCATTAATTAAATGTGACAGATATCTGATTATGGCTTTGTTTCTCTCATGTTGACCTACAGATAAGTCTACATCACTTAAATTTTTTTATCTTCTATTTTTTTAGATATGTACAGCATTTTTCTTTATTCCTTCAATTTCCTATCACAACCTACACAGACTGTGATCGGTCATGTTGATTACAGAGAACGACCATGACATATAGAAATGTCATATTACAGTGACACTGAGCTCTTAAGATATTAATTAGCATGGCAGTTCCAGGATTTGATCTTTTTGTGAAAAGAAAACATTTTATTTTCTGTTAACCTTTAACCAGGTTACTATACTATGTTTTAATGACAATTGCAGCTGTTTACTTGCATTTTATCCCCAAAGAAGTAATCCTTTCCACTGCAGCTCCATTTCAGTCTTTAGTTTTCCACGTTTAATCACCTTTACTGAGTTTTAGTGGTGACTATGAGGTGAATAATTTATCATACTCTAAACAGAGGAAAAGAAGCAGAGTAAATGATCCTTCATGATTAGATTTAGAAGGTGACTTTAAAATTTTAGGGGATTGTCCAATATATTAAAAGTAGTCGATTTAAAACTTTAATTAAAAAGGTAGAGCCTGGTTTTGTGTGTTATACGTGTACCTTAAGTTCACCCTGAAGAAGATTTCATTAACATTTGCTCATTTCTATACATTTGTGGTTTTAAGATTTTCTTCTTTATAATGGATCTGCTGCTCCCCTTTTTAGATAGACACAAGACTAAATACACTGAGGCAAAACAAATACAAAGCCATTAGTGAAAGGGCACATTTTTGGCAGTCAATTAGCATAGTCTGGTCTATTTAAATTATAGAAAATTTATTTTCCTTACACATTTAATTCATTAGAACAAGTTAGAGAAGTTGAGGGCTCTATATAACAATCTTCTGAGCCTTTTCCTTACAGAGATAATCTCACATAGATGACCTTAAATCTTGCACTGTGGTATACAAACACATGTCTATTGTAGTTGAAAGAAAATTATGTAAGATTATTCTACTCAGGTCTTAGATGTTTTGTATTGTTTTAAAGGTATCATGTCTCTCTTCAATATATATTAAAAAAAAGTCAAATGGCAAATATTCCCTTACTGCATTTTGTTTTTTTAAATAAGAGTTTGAAAGCATGATGGTAGTTCAGTGCTGGTTTTTGACAATAAATATTAAGTGGTTTAATAAGTTGCTTATATGGCAAATCTGTACCCATGTAGATAGAATCCTACAATGTGGAAACGAAACAACCCCAGCTCCCTCAGCTGCTCTTCACCAGACTTTTGCTGCACACTGTTCCCCAGCTCTGTTGCCCTTCCCTGGACACACTCCAGCCCCTCAATGTCATTCTTGTAGGGTGGGGTTCAGAACAGAGCACAGGATTTGAGATGCAGCCTCACCAATGCAGAGAGACAAAAACTGCCCTGGTCCAGCCAGCACAATGTTGCTTCTTGGGCACCTGGGCACACACTGGCTCATGTTTAGCCGGCTATTGGCCAACAGTCACAGGTTTTTTCCTAGCAGGCAGCTTTGCAGTCACTCTTCCCCAAGCCTGTAGCATGGGCTGGTTGTGGCCCTAGTGCAGAACCTGCCGCTGCACCCTGTTCAACTTCATACAATTGGCCTAGGTCCATGGATCCAGTCTATCCAGATCCCTCTGCAGAACGTTCCTACCCTCTAAAAGATCAACACTTCTATCCTACTTGGTGTTGTCAGCAAACTGACTGAGAGTGGGCTTGATCCCCTGGTCCAGGTCATCAATGAAGATATTGAACAGGATTGTCCACAATCCTGAGCCTTAGGAAACACCAGCAGTAACCAGCTGCCAGGTGCATATCGTGCCATTCACCACCACTCTTTGGGCTCAGCCATCCAGACAGACAATTTGCTATCCAGCCAAGAGTACTTTCATCCAAGCCATCAGCAGACAGTGTCTCCAGGACAATCCTGTGGGAAATGCAGTCAAATGCTTTATTACATTTGACTAGGGAGACGACATCCACAGCCTTTCCCTCATCCACCATGGATGTCATCTTGTCACAGTAGGGGATCTGGTCAGTCAAGCAGGACCTGCCTTTCATAAACCCAGGCTGGGCTTGATCCTGTGTACTGTGCTGTGTGATGGTACTCAAGGTGAGCCGTTCCATGACATTCCTGAGCACTGATGTCAGACTGACAGGCCTGTAGATGGGTATCACGTTTGCTTACCTCCACTCAGCTGGGACCTCCCCTGTCAGGATGGTTGATAATTGATGGAAAATGGCTCAGTAAGCCCTTCCACCAGCTACTTCAGTGCCCTTGGGTGGATGCTCTCTGGCCCTAGAGACTTGTGAGTGTCTAAGTGATGTAGCAGATTGCTGACTTTTTTTATTGCAGGGATTATTGGGGCTTCATTCTGCTCCCCATCCCTGTCTTCCAGCTCAGGGCCCAGGTATCCTGTTAACAACTGGTTTTACTTTCAAAGACCGAGGCAAAGAAGGTATTAAATACTTTAGCCTTTTCCTCATCCTTTGTTATTATGTCTCTAACTACATCCAGTAAAAGACAGAGATTCTCCTTAGCTTCCCTTGTGTTGCTGATGTGTTTAAATAAACATTTTTCATCACTTTTTACGGCAGTAACCATATTAAGTTACAGCTGAGTTTTGGCTCTTCTACTTTTTTTTCCTGCACAACCTCATGACATCCTTGTAGTCCTCCAGTTGTCTGCTCCTTCTTCCAGTCTAAGTTTCTGGTGTAATTTCTGTGGATAAATGTTCTATAGCTTACCTGGAGTGTCATTATTTAATCTGTTTTCAATTTGACTTGAAATACTTTTATCTTGAATAACACAGAAAGGGTCAGTGGTTTCGTTTTGTTTTGTTTTGTTTTTTTTTCCCCCCCCACCCGTAAATAGCCTTTTAATTTCACCTTTTGAAGATGACATCAGACCTACCAATTTTTTCTTAACTATATTTAGAACTAGTAGAAGACTGATTCCTTCAGTGTCAGGCATTATACGGAGGTTAACAGTTAGGGATAGTTGCAATATTAAATAGCATTTCTTTAGAAATAGTATACACACCTTCACAGTGTTTCTA
Source organism: Grantiella picta (assembly GCA_013397955.1). Lineage (NCBI taxonomy): Eukaryota > Metazoa > Chordata > Aves > Passeriformes > Meliphagidae > Grantiella > Grantiella picta. The sequence continues at coordinate 588,909 of VZRM01008648.1, forward strand.
AAATTATATTTTTGCTCACTTAGAAAGGATAATTGAGACCATTTATACCTTCCTCTCAGTAACATTGCCAGTAAAGCTGACTTTTTTTTTGGGAGAAAACCTTATTATTAGAAGCTAAACTCCATAAAATTTGTTTTATAAGCCATTTTACCCTAGAATTCAATAACAATTTAAATAAATAGGAACAATAATAATTGCTTTTATCAGGAAATTTTATGATTTTCTTTCAGGAAGAAAAGCAAAATACCTGTTCTCTGAAAGAAATAATTAATTGCAGCTCCATATGATACTATTTTCATGCTTTTTAGCTCAAGGCTGAAGGTATCTCTTTAGGGAAGGGTATGCTTCATTACCAATTATGAATAATGTTTAAAACATCTATTTTGAATGAAGCACATAGCACTAAGAGTGAGATATTGGAACCTTTTGAAAGTTATATAAATATATTCCTTGACTTCCGCTAGATCTAAAATTTTAGACAAAGTCTAACCTAACATTTATCCCCGGTTGAGTAAGTTCTACTGAAGCTTGTTACAGAAACTTTTCTACAGGAATCCTGTGGGAAGATGTTAGATTTACGCATTAATGAAATTATGTAAGTGTCCACAGATTCATGTGTTTATCTATCGTAGGATATCTTTGTGATACAATAAAAGAACATTGATTTTTTTTTTGCCATTAGAAAATTTTGAGGCAAAACCCCCATGTGGTACTAAACCACTTTTAAAAACTCAGAATAGTTTCTTAAAATGGCCTAATATGTTTTCTCACATGACTAAACTAGAGAAAATAAATGGAGTTACACCAGTATATGTCAAATATTTTATATTCTACATTCATGTGATTTTAAGAGTGTGAAAGACTACACAAACACAAAATCAATCATAAGCTCTAAGCAACTGAGATAAAAAAGAAATAAATTTATTAGAAGTTCAGTTGATGAAAACAATTCAAGGCATGTTATACGACTTTAAAAGCATTACCTGCCATGTGAATGTGTAGTGATTACTTTGTCTTCTAAAGCTGCAACTAAACTAATATCAGCAAATGTGATGAATGTGTGAGTCAGTTTGTTAAAGCATCAAGAGTCTTCTCAGCACTTTAGTATTCTCCTTGTGGGATCTCTGTGGACATAGTGCAATGGCTTCTTTCCCTGACTTGTTGGGGTTTGTTATTTTGGGTTTGTGTTTTTGATTTTCAATGTGAAGGAGCAGGGATGCATGAAAGAAAAAATGAAGGCCGAAAGAAAATATAATTGCAACAGCTGAAATAAATTATCATCAGTCAAAATGGCTTGGAGGGTGCAGACATGGGAATATCTATTCCCAGCCTGTGATAATTTTTGAGGACAGAGCGGCTAGAGCCTTTCCTGTTGTGGAAACAATTTTAATATATTTTAATTAAGTTTTGAATTTTTCTGTATTCAGTGGAGTAAACAGATTAATTAACCTTTCTTATCTTTAAAATTTTCATAGACTCAGAGGAAAATAGAGGCAGTACCTGCATGTTACACAGGTTATACAAGTATTCCTGACTTACCCAAGACATAGAATTATTGCAGCAGAAGAGATTAGTTTTAATATGCCAGCTGTACTGTTCAACTAAAACTACTGGGCTTATTATGGCAGTATTTTTATTTTAAAAAATATACTGGGTTTATATGCCGGTTCTGTGCTACTTTACTATAACAAACAACCCTAAATAATGTTCTGTCACTTGTGAATAGGTTCAATTATTTCATGATCACTGAAGTCAACTGCCACTGTTGGTTTTTAATGTAAAATGCAGGTTTGCTGATGCCTTTCTAGCAGGCCATACCTAAATTTATGAATACTGATTGCTCATTATTAGCATAGGTTTGTTTATTATGTGTGAAAAAAATGCCAGGCTTGCTGAGGAGAATTGATGACCCTGGTTGAGCAAGAATGTGTGCCAAGACCCTTGCTGATCTGCTTGCCTGCTTGAGTAAGGGCTGACACCTGAACCATGCCTGGGATGAAGCAGAGACCTCACAGCCTGATGGTGTCTCAGTGAGGCACAGAAGAGCATCTCTGTACCAACCATAGCCTCACTCCCCCTTCACTGTGCATAACAGTTCTTGTTAGATGTATAAATCTGGTCCTTTGAGGAGATGTATAAATCTGGTCCTTTGAGGAGATAATCACAGAACATTCTGAGTTGGATGGGACCCAGAAGGATCATCAAGTCCAGCTCTGAACTGAATTGCGTCTATGGGGGTTGAACCCACGACCTTGGCATTATCAACATCCTGCTCTAAGCAGCTGATGTGCAGTTTTACCATGATGGGAGTGTACAGACTATTGGCAAAGGTCAGGCATCCTTTACTGCTCTCTCAGACACATGGAGGAGGAAGTGATACCGATGTATCACAGGTCGATTCTGCCTCTTATTCAACCATAAAATTCAGCCTGACCAAAGATAACCAAAACCCTCATTGCCCCCCACTTACACATGACAAAATACACCCAACCCATATAAAAATGAGAAAGTGACTCTCGCCCACCATCTCTAATGTCAGCAAGTAACCAATTATATCTCTCTGACTGCATCAGATCATACCCAAGTAAAACCAAGCCTAATTAGCAATGACGTTAAGCTTAGTGAAAAGCTGAATTTATTTATTTAGCTTGACTAGCTAACTTAATTTAGTAAATCATTAGCTAGCCTTAGTATATTAAGTGCTAAAGCATAAAGTACATTTATTAGCAATAATTCCAAATCTGAATTTTTGTTTCTTCAATAAACTGGACTCTTTGTGAATATGTGATTGTGAAAGTTCTTGTTGACTGCAGTCAGACTTATAGACTTATAGTGGTGAATTGGCTATAATAAGCAACTATGCCCAGCCTCACTCAGCCCTCTGAGGACCAGTTGGAATGAAAAGGAATTTATTTTCTGCCAGATTTCTTTACCTTTAAGACAACAATATTGGGGAACTGTGTGTTTGGAAAACTCTGTAACTCATAAAATTGTGCTACCTTCATACACATGAAAGTATACTTCAGGAATGGCCCTGAAAGTTTTGAATTTTAAACTTTGCAAAACAGGGGCAAAGAAACAGAAAAACTGTTTTCAGAGGCTGAAGTTATATTGGCATTTGCAGTTCAGGTAAATAATATTTTATCATTTCACAGGCAAATACTGCATTTTTTATCTTTATTTCCCAGTAAAGTAAGTACTGAAGTTAATATGAAGCTACCATTGTGACATGGTAAAGATGCTTACAGCAAAATTAGATTGTAACACAGGCTGTGATTCAAACCTAGATCTGTGATTACTTTGGTGAAATTCAGTGATGCTAGAAGTCTGCATGGGGTCTGAAGTTGTAACCCCAGATATTGGCCTTGAGTATTTTATAATACAAACCATGCCTCTAGCACCATGTCGGGGTGCAAATAACTTCTACAGGTATCTTATATTTCTTTATACCTGCTTGCTTAGAATACAATCTTAGGAGACAGGTATTTTATTTATTGCTTTGGAGCTTTTCCTTTCCCCCCTTTTTTTTTTACTGCTTTTAAATGAAACCTTCTTCAAAGCATAGAGGAAATTGAAGTGACTAAGTAGTTATTTCTAATCCTTAATTTCAACTTTTTCCCATGATTATATTTAAACTATGGGTTTAATCTATAAAGAAAACTTTTATTTATAATACGATAAAGGCTTGCTTTAGGAATAAACCTGTGCATTCTGGTGAATAATGGGAAAATATGGCTATTTTGTGTGAAAGGAAACACAATTACATGTTCTGCTAAACTGTGGCTAGAACCAGTATAGTAGGTCTAATTTGAACATGATTATGTACCTCAAAAAAAGTCTTGATATTAATTGAGGAAGAGGATATTAATTCTGAGAAATATAGTACATTTTTAGTGAAATCTGTATATAATGAGAATTTTTCTTGGTTTCTTCGGCAATGTTTTTGCAATTGATGAAATAATGCTGACTATAGTAATTTAATACTCCACATCAATGCCAGAACATAGCAGCCTTCCTTGGGGCAGTGAAACCCTAATTGCATAACTGGATGTGTTACTCAAGGAGTTTACCTTAGACCACACTAAGCAAGGGACACGTGCCATTACAGATAAATCCAGGTTATTTAATCTGTTCCCATATTTTTTAAACGCCATGTATACATACAGCATAGAGCAAACCTTTACAAAGAACAAGGAACAAATTAACTTGTTTTGCTTTTTCACTTGACAGCATCTCATTTATTTATTATATATTCACTTGCTCTCTCTCACTAATTATAAAAGTGCCTGTAATAAGAAGTTGATATCCTTCATGTCAGGAAGCAGGGTCTAAATGAAGCCTAATTTTAAAGCAGCAGCATAATTGATCTTCTCAGATGACAGTTTCTTGAAGATATGAAAACAATTGCAAATTATCTTGAAGGCAAGTGATTCTCTACTTGATAATCATTGTATGTTCATATTTTTAAGGGAGATTTTGTTTCACACTAAGATGGCCAACTTCATAATCTCTTCATCCTAATATGCAGAGAGTGAGCAGAGATTTCTTCCAGCTGTCAGATAACAGAAAAATTGATTTGACAGGGTGTTGAACATGGATTTTAGTAGAATATTCAGTATTGCCCTTGTACTTTCTTAAGACAGTCCTAACTGCATAACACTGGTTATAATCAAAAACACAAGGGCCAACGTTCTCTAGGTGGGTTTTCTGTAGTAACTTGGTCATCCTGGCAAAGATTTTTAGCCATCTTAATTTTAGTCTTCTTCCAGTAGCTGACATTCAGAAACCCCAGGGATCACTACTTCCTGCCTCCACAACTCCAAACAAAATTTGCTTTCATCAGGTTCTTCACTCATCTCCTCATCCAGAGATACTCAATAAAGGGAGAAATGGGAATTCATGGTGCTCTTTTCCTGGTCTCACAGACATTAAAGGTGAACCAAACCATGTGAACTATGCCTTCCTCTTCCTCCACTAAGAATTGGAATATTTCAGTAAAAATGGTAATTCAAATGCAGATGCCTTGGATGTACTATTCCTGTGTTAATGGGTGTTAATGTTGAGCTGCTAGCAGAGAGAAAAGACTCTCCAGAAGTTGTAAGGATCAAAGAGATTTATTTTTTTATTTTTCCAACTTACATAGACTTTTCAAAGGTCACTCAGATTGGTCAGTCCAAAACCTCCCCCTGAGCCTATTGGCCAGGCCCGAACTGTGCACATCTCGAGAAACAGTTTTAATAACATCCAAACTTTATCTTTGTTTATAAAAAACACAAGAAAAATCTCACAGGAAAGATCTGTGCCAGCCACAAATGGGCATAGCATTCAAAAAAGATATTAACAACATAAATTGGTAAACTTAATTCTTTACAAATATTGAAATGAAAATACGCGTTCCTAAATGTCTATTGGGTCCTCTGTACACAAACTTGGATTAAACAAAGCATAAAATATTCCCCCTGCCCCCGCAGAATAAAACAAATTTATTCTGAGAAAGGACTGACAATGAAGAGGAAGTCTGGAGTATTTGCTTGCATCCGACATATAAAATATGTGTATTTTAAATTATTTTACTTTTCTAATTTAAATAACTGTGACTACATCAAAGTTGTATGCACTTTTAGCTTTAGTTTTAAGAAATTCTCCAGCTCATATCAAGCAGTAGGAAATAGGAACAAACAACATGGGCTTCCTAGGTAAATAGTAGACTAGGTAAACAGTACAGACTATTCTGGTTTTAATGTTTCAAACTGAGTTGGAATATATAATCTTATACTGAATCTACTGCTGGTTGCCACAACCACTGTGTAGATTACTATCTATGACATACCTACCATTGTAGCATATCACAAGTCAGATTAAGTTCTGTACATTTTTTATGATAATTTCTAGTTACAAAGCAAAGCCCATAGTGAGTCAGGAAGACAGATGTTTAAGCCTTAAGCAACTAAAGATATGTTGGAACATTTGTTTGGTGTCTGATTTGTGATGAAAGATCCAGTATTCAGGATGAGATCACTCACTTAAAAATATTAGCTTAGTAAATCTTGTAACAGATTATTCTTTGTGTGATGTACACTGTCATAACCTTTCGTCTTCCTAGAGGTTTCACTGGGGAGTTTTTTGTGAAATCTATAGAATATTTCTAGTTTAATTACAGTTTCTACTTCTTTGAACCTGCCAAACTTTTTCTTTGATTTTTGTTGCATGATTTAGTTACCAATCTAGACTTTAATGAAATTCAATTATTTATTAGGGTGTGATTTGAAATTTTGAATTTGGAAGATAGGAGAGTAAAAATCCTAGAAGTAACACAGTATCTTATCTACCATAACTAGTTTTCCATTGTGGATTTATAGGACAAGGTATTATGGCAACAACAGGGTTTTCAGGGTGATGGCAGACTGGGTACAAGAACAAGACTTGCTTGAAATTTAAATGTGCCAACTGAGAGATACCCTTTATAAAACAGTGAAAAATTTAGATTAGACACTTCTATTACACAGGAAGTGTGAAACACTAATAAGCCAGAATCTATGTGTTTGATGGAATTTACTATCAAAATAAAAACAATTCATAGTTTTGTCTAACTTATACTAAAGTAACACAAAAATATTCTCTATTCTAAGAGAATTTCTGCCAACATACATTCCTGTGGACTGATTAGACAGAGGCTATCTTACCAAACAGAAAATTTCATGGAGAACTACTGTATTTTTAGATACAAAATTTCATATAACATTAATCTTTAGATTCCCATGGAAAAATGTGTATGTAATTAGAAGACTTGGAAAAAAATACTGATACAGTAATAGTGGATATGAATAAAGAGCAGAAAGGAATTTTTAGAACATCAACTCATTTTAGTAAGAGAGAAGAAACAAGAAATGGCAAGCCTTGCTGTTCATTGTTGCAGTAGCCATTTCTTCTATTTTAGCCAAGCATACTTTACAACATTTGGAAAATGTGATCGTTAAAAACAATCAAAATATTACATTAGTAATTATGCACTATTAACTTTTCCCTTGGCTTCCCTAAACATCTAGTGGTAACAATTACTTCCAGTTTTCATACAGTTTCATTTGGAATGTTTAGTGCCTGGTTTCAGAATTCTGCCAATTCTGAAATAATTTCTAAAATATGACACTGTGCACTGATGTGAGCCTTCATTTCAAAGATGCGAGAAGGATTAGCTTTTAATGTGACGTGTTCAGCTATTAAGATACCATACTATTTGTATTGTATTAAAATACTTTCTGTCAGGGAATACAGAAGACATATGTGTGGGTTACACACATACAATAATCTGTTTATGAAAATTGTTTGGGGAACTCTAACTTCTGAAAGCAGTAGTTCATATGAGAGGAATATCTGCAAATGGTCTGGATTTATTTCCTACCATTTTTATTTTAAAATCTCAGTTTTCATTTTGAATCCAATCATTATTTGGGTATTTTTGAGTTACAAGAACAACTGTTCTTTGGCTATATGCCCAATGTCAGTGTCCACAGTGAAGCTTTTGGGATTATTAGCAGAGAATTATCAACAGCTGGACTCTAAAAAGACTGGATTAAGTTCAAACTAAGTGTTTACAGTATGCAGTGTAAGCTCTCACAGCACCAAGGTTAGGCAAGATAAAACTGAAACAATAAAAATAAATTACTGGCAGATGTCAAGGATGCCCCAGAGTAGGATCTGTCAGAGATATCCATAATGCATTTCACTGCAGCTGACCCCAAATTTAAACTACGAAAGTTAAGGAAAGTATCTTTACTTGTACGCAATGGTAAAAGATCTCCTAAGGGGGCCATTTTTATTGTGAGCTTTTCCGGTTATTCTGTTTATCAGGGAATTGGTCATAATGAAAAAAAGTAGCACACCCATGGTGTGAAGCTACAAGCAAGAATCTGCTAATCAACATCAGTTTTACTAAAAAATGGTAGAGGAGAAAGAGAAATCCTAACGCCAAAGTTTGTAATTTCCATGCTGGCACAGTGTGAGAGAGACGTCCAAAGATCCCTTGGGTTGGATGGAATAAATAAATTTAAAAAACCCAGACCAACAAAACCCACCACCACCAACAAAAGGAACTGAAAACACCAATAACAGCTGAGAACAAACCCAGTAAAGCTATTGTACATTTATTCAGTCAAAGAGGGGAGACTTGTAAGTGTCATGAAAGTAGTCTCTAGGAAAGAAAATAATGAAAAAGGAGGTAGTAAATTCTCACTAAGATTATTCTGTGATCCTTCATTTACGTGAGCACTATCATTTAATCTAAACGTGTAAAATCAGATTCTCATTCATGAGACAGTGGATGGCAAGGGCAATCATATTAGGTTGTGTCTCTATTAAATGTACTCTTCCCTTAACTAAAATAGCACATTCAAGGTGAGAAAACAAAGTCATGTCTATTTTTAATTCTGATGTAAAATGTAGTCTATGGTTCCAGCATGCACAGAAATAAGAGGTTATAAACCAAAACTTTCCTTCTTTGCAGACAAGTGGTTTCTATGTATGCATATGTATGTATGTACATATGTATTTTCAGACTCGATACATTATTAAAGCAGCAATATGTCTCCATGTCATAAGCAGTAAACATAAATTAGATATTGCTTTTAAAGTTCTAAATGAGTGAACATAGGAAAATGCAAAATAATTCAGTGGAGTAGGATAGATTTGTTTTGGTTTTGCTCTGGACTGCAATCACGTACTTTCTCTTTTGAAGAAGAGAGTAGAAGGTACAAGAATAGTGTTTTGCATAGAGTTGTTGAGGTACAGGGAATTTTTTATAGTTAGTAACTATTTCAAAGCTCTCCAGTACACAAATTAAGGTTTCCTGTGTAGCTGAATATTGCCCTAGTCTTTTATGTACTAGTCAGTACTTCAAATATGAAAAGCTTATAAATTGGACATGGCACAGGCAAAAATAATAAGTGATATTTATAGCGATTTCAAAGTTGTCTTAGTTTTTGTTTGACTTTTGGCCTCGTAAGCTTTAGAGCACATTTGAGTTACATTTGTCCTTTAGAGCACATTTGAGTTACATTTGTCCTTCCTTTCTCCAAAGCTGTGAGAGCTAGGAACTTCTAAAATGAAGCACAGATTTTCTTTTAATTCCATAACTGGAGAAACTGGAGATTAAAGTTCATGCAACATGGGAATTGCAATAAAATTAGGAGTCGACAAGTGTGTACTACGTAGAAGAAATATTATTCCAAAACCAGAATCTTGACATGAGAAAACCTGATAAGCTTCTGAAATGCTTGGCCCACAAGCATGCAAGTAGTAAAGATGGAATGGTAGCATCCCTGCAGGACCAGACCTATAGAGAAACCCACTGAAAACAGTAATTTTTTTCACATATCTGATCTGAATATAAAACTCGGTGCTTGCCTTCTCATGCTCTCTTCTGACTTTCTCAAATTTACATTTTATGGTGGTTTTCATCTTTCTTTTCTACTGGAAATATAAAGTATGTTTTTCTTACTCCCAAGTTAAGGATTTCACTATAAAGGCAGTTTTGCATTTATGTCATCATACTGCAGAATGTCCTCATACACAAGTACAGGATGTGACTGTATTTGGTGATCAAGTGTTAGGCATGTTTAAAGGCATGACAGGGAATTGCAGGTTGCATCAGCTGTTCTGATGCAGATGGAGAATTCCATGTTTTCAGTGCCTTCCACTCAATCGTCATGAGGTTTGAGAAGTCCCATAACATATGAATAATTGTTTTTAATGGTGATACACCCACCCCTGTATGATGCCTGATCAACCTACAAGGATCTAGTTAATGAGATCTGGACGTGGTGAACTTCCATATGGAGATGAATACTCTTCTGAATGAAGAGTGTAATTGTCACCTATATATGCTGAAGTATTATAAAGTAGTTCTGGGGTAAATTCTATCAGGCATCCAGGAAAGAAAATATTAATCTGAAATTCCAAGGTCACTTGGCTATCCCCCAGGCCTACAGTAGCCTCAGTCTCCCCTCACTCATTGTTTTGCAGCTCACAAAATACAATGATGAATAGATGCGATCAAATGAAAAATTCTTGCAAATGGAATGGGAAATCACTTCTGACTACTGTTCATTGTGGCCTTTTTGGTACTTAAAAGGAGATTATAAAAAAAATGGAGAGGGACTTTTCACATGGGCAGATAGTGATAGGATGAGGGGAAAATTTTAAAACTTATAGAGGGAAGAATTGGATTAGACGTAAGGAGGAAAATCTCTACCCACAAGGGTTTTGAGAAACTGTAACAAGTTGCCCAGAAAAGTTGTAAATGCCCTATTTATGTAAGTATTCAAGGCCAGGTTGGATGGCGTCCTGGGACACCTGACCTAGTGGGTAGCATCCCTGCCCATGGTGGCAGGAGGGTGTTTGGAACTACATGATCTTTAAGGTCCCTTCCAACCCAAACCATTCTATATCATTCCAACCCAAAACAGTTCTATAAATCTGTTCTTGCCAAAACAGCAGCAGATGCCATTGTCTAAGTCACCTAACTTGCCCAAAACCTTTTGTGAACCACTGTGTTTTGTGATGCCCTGAATCATTGCCTGAGTTAAAATAAATTAACTTGAAAATAGAAATTGAAAATTGTACATATCACCTCCAGAAAACATGGCTCACTGTACAGAAATAAAAGGTATGTCAGGGTCTTGCATTACCCTCAGGTTCCTGACCTGAAGTTGTCTCAGATCTAGTCTCTGTTGCTAAGGGCTTCCATGGTATATATACAGTAAGCCCTGTCTGTAAAAAAGTAAAAAATATGTAGAAATTCAGATTAAATTTTTTCCTTGATAAACCTCCTCTTTTGACACCTGAGCTGTTATTTCACTGTGAAGCTGCTTTACTCAGCTTCTGAGAACAGGCTTTTTAATTTCTTTCTGTGCTGAGGAAAATCTCTTAAGGCCTTCATGATGAAAAATACACACTGCTTCACTTATTGGAGGATTTTAGCGCTGAATGCCTTTGTATTTTTAGCAAGCATATTCAGAGCAGTTTTGCACAGTGGGTAATATTCCTTGTATTTATTTCAGTCTGATGCTGGTCTTGATTGTCAATGGGATTAAAGCCATGTCATCAGTTGTTGGTGTCATATAATATATTAATAAATTGTGACACCTTGACCTTGCAACCTAACTTGTTCCTAATATTATTGATGAGGCTACTCTAAATTACCTAATATTGTATTTCCTTTTTTGACCATAATGTCAGGGGTCCCAAAAGTACACCTTTACAAGTCTTACCCCTGTGACTTGATGTAAAAGGGGGACTGAGAACTTTTGTAAAGAACTTACTCTTTCTTCTAAATGAATATACCTTTGAAATGCATGCTTAATGTCTTCAAAAATTACTGGGTACCCTCCTTCATTGCATATATTCTAGCACTTTTATAGTCTAATTATCCCTAGTGAAAATCTTAGTTCAAAGTTATTTAAATTACATCTAAACTGCTTAAATGGCATTGGGAAAAAGATGCAAAAAAAAAACTCGCTGGTGTAAAATTAAGATAGTGCTAGTTACAAGAATATACTAAAATGATTAAATATAAATTTAATAGAAAAAATAGACAGGAAAGAAAACCTCTGTTTCAGCTAGGTTAATGTAAATTGGTCCCTAAAACAAAATATTTAAATAGACCTATTTTGAGAAAGAATGTTCTGTTACTACATTTTACACATGGAGTCTTGTTAAAAGCAAAAATCTACACTTTATGCATAAAAATAGGATTTTATAGTTAGACTAATCAAAAGGTAACAAAGTTACTATTTTTCCAGTTAAGTGATAAAATGTTTATTAGTATTACAGTTAAGATTTATATGCACGCACTTGCTTGTATCTATGCCTTTTCTTTAACACCGTGCTTCCTCTTCCAATATCCTTTTCATTCCTGAGGTCAAATTTACTACTCTTTCTCAAGGGGGAGTGTCAAGAGGTTATGATAAGACACTACCATCACCAGCCTCAAATTCTTCATCAGCTAGCATTTAATGCTACCAAGGGAAGAAGGAGACACGGTAATCTTCCTTGTTCTTCTGAGCCACTTAATGTTTGGGGCTTTTTCAAGTTTTGTTACCAGTCTACTTTTTTTACACAGGAGTGTCCTTAAACTCCCAGTAAGAGAAAACCTGTCAGGGTTCTGAGTTTCTTAATTAATCCTAATTACCCTGACTAGCCTCGTCTGTGACAGACCCTCACCATATCCTTTCCCTGTAGTGCCATGGCATTTATTTAAGATTAGACTTGGACATCTATTTTTTTCTTAAGGTAAATTAAGGTGTTCTGTTTTTAGTCTTGCCTTTAGCCCCAGCTTGAATCTTCACCTATGTGAAAAGGTATGAAAAACTAACAGAACTGAATTATTTAAACAGTTCTGGTTTTGCATCCATATATACTTCAATCAATGATATATAGAATTTGACAGGGTAAAACTTTACCAAGACATTATGAGTAATGATAAGTGAGAGCAAATGTATTTAATCAAGGAATTATGAAAAATAACTGAGCATAACTAATAAAATATTTTTCTAAAATCAGAACTTTTATGATAACACTCAACTGTTTAAAGCAGAATGTTCACTAGTTTGTGTAAAGAGAATGTCAATATGAAATGTTAATTTTTAATCTCAAATTTTCAAGTGATCATTGTGCTGATTTTGTCTGGGGAAGAGTTAATTTTGTTCACGATGGCTAGTATGGGGCTGTGTTTTGGATTTGTGCAGAAAACGGTGTTGATAATACAGAGATTACTTTATTACTGCTGAGCAGTGTTTACATAGCATCAAGGTCATTTCTGTTTCCTCTACTACCCTGACAGTGAGGGGGCTGGGTTGCCAAGAATTTGGGAGGGGATGCAGCTGGGACAGCCAACCCCATATGACCAAAGGGATATTTCATATCATGTGGCATCATGCTCAGGATATAAGATGGGGGCAGAACAAGAAAGTGGAAGAAATTTTGAGTGATGGCATTTATTTGCCATTCCAAGTCACTTTGCATGTGACTGGAGCCTTGCTTTTCTGGTGATGGCTGATCACCTGCCTGATTATGGGAAGCAGTAAATTAATTCCTTGCTTTGTTTTGTTTGTATGTGCAGCTTTTGCTTTACACATTAAACTGCCTTTATCTCAAGCCATGAGTTTTCTTACTTTTACTTTTCAATTCTCTACCCCATCCCACTTTGGGGAGTGAGCTGTGCTGCTGCTTAGCTGCTAGCTGGGGTTAAACTATGATAATCATGAAACTGTTTTGTACAGTCGATAAGTGGGGTTTAACATTTTGAAACATCTTTCATTTGTAAAACTAAAATGGAAAGTGGCTGGTCTCTCATCATGCACTTTCAAATTCTTTGGTAATCCAGTAACATGGAGATATTGGCTCTGGAGAGAACCATAAATAACTTGAGCATTTCACTTTGCAGAAGGAACAATTTTACATATTGCTTTTTAGGATTCTGTTTCCTATCATATTTTGTAAGCACAGGTGAAAAAAAATCTGAAGAGCAAGCAGACACGACATGCATGATAAGTATGCTGACTGTCAAGTGTGGAAACCCAAGGGAAGTGTGCTTCTCTGTACTGATGCAAAGTCTTTGATCAACTGCTTAACTACTCAGTCTCAATATTACAATGAATATCTTGTGTGTATTCATTTTAGAATGCATTTAAAATTATATTTAATGAGGAAATGCAATTAGACTCTTAATCTAATTGCTAGTGGGATGATTATGAGTTGGTATTAATCTTGAACTCAAATTTCATGTCATTCAAAAGGGACTGTTCAGGTTTTCCTAATATTTTGTTCTTGCCATACTTGTCAGTATGCAGGGTTGATTATAATAACTTATGTATTACCACCTGAAAAGTTTCACATAATGACAGTATCTGATGCTTATAAACCACACTGGATTCCCAGATCTTCTGATTTTTCTGGACTTCAAAGTGTTTAAGACCAGTGGTGATAAGGTGTCCAAATCTTATAAACTAAATGGATTAATAATGCATCTGCTTAAAATGTCCCTTACAAACTCGTTTTGCAAGTTACCTAAAAAGTCATCTTTATGCATCATCAGAGTAATTTCACACTATTGGTGAGGGACATGAGAAATTGTGGGAGACTTGCTGTGGATAAATATACCCCTCAATATAAAAGACTAATACAATTACTTAGAATCATAGAATTAGAAGGAACCTGTAGCAGTGGCCTTGGCTCAGATGAGCTTAGAAGCAGATGATACTGCAGAAGAGCCCTGGGTGTGAGGAGAGCTTTAGGTGAGGGTGACAAAGAGATGCTCACCCAGGACACCTTGCAGCCAGCATCCTTAATATGCATCAGAGAACAAGAGCATTGGTTCTGGATATCTCCTCCTCTCTATCCTATATGGAGTTAATAACTAGAAAGTTCTTCTTTGTTCCCTGTAGCTGAGTTTCACCACTGGTTTTCAAAATGTTGTAACTTCCCTCCTTGCATCCCCATTCCCTGGTGTCCCTGCCAATCCTGCTCCCCTCGCATCCCGGTTGGTTCTCCCGTGTAAACCCCTCCCATCCTGCTCCCCCTTCTTAACCCCATGCATGGCATTGTTCTGGGCTCTCCTCATCGAGAATCCAGCTGCCTCTACATTCCACGCTCCTTCCTGATCCTGCTCCGCCATTCCTACCTATAAACTACTGGATTCCGACCTGAGAGACTGCATCTCTTTCATAATCGCCTTGTCTCCTGCTGGGTCTCCATCTCCGAGGCACTCCGCGCTGCACCAGCGGCACTCACTGCCGCGCCCGGTCCGGCAAGTGTGGGTCGTGGTGGCTCGCCTTCTTTCGTGGGGCTTCAAGGCTAGCTGCTTGTCCCAGAGCGCGAAGCCGCAGGAACCCACAAGGATCATCTAATGCCAGTACCTGGCTCTGCCATGAGCACTTCCCTGGGTAGTCTGTTCCAGTGCCCAACCACGCTCTGGGTTAAAACCCTTTTCCTAGTATCCAACCTAAACCTCCCCTCACATAACTTCAGGCCATTGCACCAGGTCCTGTCACTGGACACTACATAGATCAGTGTCTGCCCATCCTCTTCGCCTAAAGAGGAAGTTGTAGACTACAATGAGGTCTTCCCTCAAGTCTCTTCTCCAGTCTCCATGAACAGAACAAGTGACCTCAACTACTCCTCATACGGCTTCCCCTCAAGGCACTTCACCAGCCTTGTG
The DNA here is from genome assembly GCA_013397955.1 of Grantiella picta. Classification (NCBI taxonomy): domain Eukaryota; kingdom Metazoa; phylum Chordata; class Aves; order Passeriformes; family Meliphagidae; genus Grantiella; species Grantiella picta. Next base: position 604,120 of record VZRM01008648.1, read on the forward strand.
GCCCTCTTTGGGACAATCTCTAATACTTTATTGTCTTTCTTATATTGGGTCACCCAGCACTGCCCCCAGCACTCGAGCTTAGGCTGCCCCAGTGCAGAGCAGAGCAGGACAATCCCCTCCCTTGCCCAGCTGGTGATGCTGTGCCTGATGCACCCCAGGACATGTTTGGCTCTTCTGGCTGCCAGGGCACTGCTGACTTCAACTTGCCATCAATCAGGATTCCCAGGTCCCTTTCCACAGCACTGCTTTCCAGCATCTCATTCCACAGTCTGTCTGTACATCCAGGGTTGCCCCATCTCAGGTACAGAACCCGGCACTTTCTCCTGTTGAACTTCATATGGTTGGTGACTGCCCAGTCCTCTAGTTAGTCTAGGTCTTACTGTAGGGCCTCTCTGAAGGGCCTCACTGCTTTCAAGGGAGTCAACATCTCCTCCCAATTTCGTATCATCTGCAAACCTGCTTAGTATCCCTTCAAGTACTATGTCCAAATTGTGTATGAAGATGTTGAACGGCACAGAGCTGATGATGGAGCCCCACTAGTGGAACCCCACTACTGTCAGGTCACCAGATCTGATGCCACCCCATTCATTATAATGTGCCCAACCTGTGAGCCAGTTGCTTACCCATCACATGATGTGTTTATCCAACTGTGTGCTGGACATTGTGTCCAGAAGGATCCTGTGAGAGACGGTAAAGATTTCTTTACTGAAATCCAAAGATATTACCTCATCTGGCTTCCCTTGCTACTTGCATTAACTTATTACAACTTTCGAGTGTTGCTATGACATTCATTATTTTCCCTACTCTTCAGAACACATCCAGGTCCCTCAAAACCATCAAGATACACCAAATGATTGCTGTGGGCTCTATTTTAATTGCAAGCATATTGGCAAAAACTAGAGATGGTCTTGCTCTCTGCCTACTGCACTGTCAGAGACCTAGTGGCTTTTCTCTTCCAGAACCCAGGTAGAAGATCCTGCTCTGGTTTAGAATCAGACAATAGACATATCATTGTACTTAGGTGGCTAAAGAAAAATGTGCCTTTACAAATGCCTTGGTGAAGGACTCAAATTGTTGGTAATTTCTTTCAGGAACACACAAAAGTAAGCTTGAGCTGTGTTTGTACTTTCCCCCAAAAACTGACTGAGAATTTAATATGTGATCACTAGTATTTTCTGCCTCTTAAGTACTCTAACGACAAATACTGAAGACCAATTTAAATGTTAATGTTACACATACTGTGGTGATCAGAACAGAAGCGGTGTGGGAATATAGACCCATTATAGGTGTCAACTAAATACACAGTAGAAATTATAAATAATTCAGATATTAAATACAGGACTGTAATATCAGTCTTATATGTAATATTCAGTCTCTCTGACTTTGGGTGTCACAGCTGTGGACTGTTGTTAACTACTTGAAAAAACTGTCAAAGAAATGTTTATCTATACTCTGTTCACAAATTCTGGTGAGCTCAGATTATCTCTTAGGTTTTTGTTCCTAGAATGATTTTTCAGGTGTGACCTCTTGGAATTACATATATCTATCTGTAATGGTAATTACTGTACAAACACCAATGTAGCAATCTAACTCATATTGCTACAAATATGATTTGGTATACAGTGTTCATTTAAAATATACTGATCTCAGGAATATTCAATTACATAATTAATGAATGCAACTTTGAAAAAACTAAATTATAAAGAATTAGCTTGACATTTTACCTATTAAATCCCAGGGAAGTCTGAAATCATGCAGCTTAACTGTACAGATTTTTCAAAGAGCATGTTAATGGTGATAAAAGACAGTCTGAGGTGATAGACTGATTTAAGGCTACCAGCTAATTAGTGAGATCCAGGCTAGAACCACAGGACCTAATGATTTGATAAAGCTGTCTTGCAAAGCATCGATCTGTAACTTTTTGTTGAAACTTTACAAACAGTTCTTGCTAAGTGCTAGTAAGGTGTCTGAAATTAAACATCTGGATCCCTGGACTGCAGTCAGACCACCCACTACAAAAGCCAAAAATTTTGCTCATCACTGAAGTTATTGGTGAAACAAAGGGGAACAATGCTTAGTTACACCCCCACACATCAAAAGTGTACATAGTATGTTTTGGGAGAACAGGATTGTCTGGAACACTAGTTAAGCAACAATTATGGATGGTTCACTGCTGTTACTCTGCTATTGATTTATCATTGATCCTTTTTTTGTGGTTTGAATTGAGGTTCCTATTTTTTGTTTGCTCTTTTTACCTGTTCCTGAGATGAATGCAGGATGTGTGGGTGAGAATTCTCTAGTGCTTTCTACTGTGCATTTAGTTTTCTCTGGTTCCAGGAGCAATATATAATGATAAACATCTTGCCAAAAGTGTAAACTCAGAATTATTGTGGGATGGAGTAAACACTTGTGTACATATAAAAAAGGAACACAACTTTCTTGAAAGGCTTATTTATTTATTTTTATGGTATGTTTCAGCTTTCTGTCTATATATTTGTAAAAACTTGAACTACCAAGTGAAGGAAAGAGCTGATGTCAGTACTTCTCTTCCTACAGTATAGTCATATGGATGGAAAAGATAGGAGTAGTAGTTCAAAATGTCTTTTATTAATTCCAAAGACATGAAATTGAATTTACTTTACTCTCCAGCGAAATTCCCTACCTTTGCTTTGAACAAATGAGATATCACTTTATTATCTATGGAGAATGGCCTAACCAATAAGCTGAAAGGATTCTATTGCTGGTTCATAAAATAATTAATAAATGTAAAAAGACAGAAAACCCTTAAAGTTCCCGCTCTGCCATCTTCTCAACTACTGAGTGACCCAGAACCATGGATAACTGTGCTGGATGAGAAACCCCATGTGAAACATTTGAGGTGAGCAGAAATGAGGATATAACCCCTTGTCTTTCAGAACTGGAGTATTTTGACATAATTGCATGTCCAGAGGTTGATGGCTTTATTGTGGATTGTCTCTGAGAGTTTAACTTTCTTAAAAAAAACCAACCTTGTTCTGCATGTTTTTACTGTAAAAAAGTTTGTTACAGTTCCTCTCGCAGGATTAAAACAATCTGCACCCAATTTTTTTTTAAGAGGTGTGAAACAAACTTGAAATATTGTGGGGTTTTGCTGTTTTGTTTTGTTTTGTTTTATTGGGGGCTTTTTGGGTTTTTTTTTTGTTGTTGTTTGTTTTTTTTCCTCTCTGATCTCTGAACTTAAAAGAAAATAATAATAATTATTTTGAATATGATGATGTTGGTATAACACCTCTATTTTAACTCATCACCTGAGAAATGCAGATTTGTACCTGAAGACATTTTAGATAAATTTTCAAATGAAAGATAAGTCCATACTGTACAAGCTCAAGTATTCTCTGTGTAGAATAACGTATACAGTGCAATCCTGAAATAAAATATATCCTAATCCTAAAATAAAATATATATGTTCAATATTCTATCTCTTGCCCAAATCTCTGCCCTCTCACAAATGTTTAGCTGCCAGCAAGCTCTGTTACCCTAAAGATGCTTCCCTCTTACTGTGGTTTCTTTGTTTTGCTTCTCTTGGCATGTCGGTGTTTGCCAAGCACTAAGCACAGCTTAACTGGGAAGAAGGTAGATATGAGGCAAGAACCTTCCCGCTGGCATTGTCTGAAGTGATAAACAACTCCTGTGTTCCATAGTGTGCTCTTTTTAAGCAGCTGCATTGCTTCCTCTTTACCCAACTCTGGCTGTACAGCTGAAACATAACAGAGCTGGCAAACTCAACAACCCGTCTGAGAGCAGATGTGGCAGCCTATTCTGCCAGCTCTTGCCATGACACCTGTGGCAAGAGGTATTTTCTATCCCCAGAATGCATTTCCAGCTGGGACCTTTGTTTTAGAGTGGGGCCATGGTGTGTGAGCATACAATGAGTCTGTGATGCTGTTATGGCACAGTACAAACTGGGAAGGCACTGGCAGCATGTGCAGGAGTGTCTGTGCTGCCTGTAGAGATACTCCAGGTAACTGCAGCTAAACCAATATATCTCTGTGGCTTTATGTTGTACAAAGCAGGAAAACTGAGATATGGAGAGGGGTATAAAAACAAAACACAGCATTGTTCTGTGCCTGGGATATTTCCATCTGGGATTTTCCCCATAAAAAATGTTACATAGATGAAGCTTTATTCTGAAATTTGAGCTAATTTGGAAATCCTTTGAAAAATCTTTATAAATTGCACAATACAGATTGGTTAGGTAATATGCATATATCATGAGATTGTTATGAGGCTGTGATATCTAGAGTATTTGTCCTTTAAGCAAAAAAAAAAAATCCATAAAAGAATCTAAGCAAGCTTGTTTAAAAACACAGCATCCCACATCAAAGCAGTTATAACTTTTTTGTCTGTTTTGATCACAGTTAATCATCTGTTTGTTTGTCTTAAGTATGTTCTTATAACAAAATGCCCAAAACTGCTAATTTTATTCACTGAATAGCATAAAATTTAAAGGAAAGCAAATATAATTCTGAGCTTTTTGAATGCCTTGTTTTTGGTTTTGCTTTTTTTTTTTTTTTTTTTGAAGTGAAGTCTAAATGAGGTCTTTGGGAATAGTATTGAGAAAGTGTCAACATGAAGCAGGATATACTAAGGATCTTGAAATACTTGTTTGAAGTGCCAGGTCTGGATGTGTAATTTATCTTTAAATTTGTGCATGTGAATCAAAGCAAAGAGAAAATAAAAATTATCAGAAACTCTAGGAAGTTACGTGCAAAATATATATTGAGGCAAACCCCATACTGCATAACAAATAATTTCTTTTAAACATAAAATGCAGTCATAAATCTTAACCAAAGAACTCAGAACGAAAAGAGCTGGCAAAGACTGTGTAAAGCTAAATGATGATGAAGGTTTAAAAAAGAGGACTTAAAGGCTGAAACCACAGCAGAAAAATTATGTGAGGGGCAAGAGGGAGTTCTGTTTGTTTGGTTTGGTTTTTTTCATTGCTATTCATCACTGAAAAGATTGAGGACTTCCTGCATAGAAATCCTGAGGTTAGCCTGTCAGGGAATTGGTTACATTGTTTGGTTGAAAAAGTATGGAACATGTAGAGAAAATAAACAAATAGACATTGTGATGATCAGATTACATTGTCCACAGAGTCCTAAAATAACTCAGATGTAACTGCTTAACACAATTCATAGCTCAACTATCTCTAGCGTAAAACGACTGTGGTGTTTGAGGCCACAAGTGGCAGAAGTGGCACCAGTGGAGTTTTTTAAAGGTTTCAAGGGTGATCTAGGTGACTACAGACTAGTGATTCTTCTGTCTTTGCAGGGCTAATTAATAGAAACACTTCCAAAAAGTAAAATTAGTAAACATAGATTAATAGAATATACTAGAGTGAATATAATTTTATAAAGGGAAATGTCTTGCCTCAGGGGCTTAAAAAATGATTAGGAAAACAAAGAAATGGTGCTTGTAGATATCCCTTTGTTCCTTGATGTCTGAGCCACAAACTGCTGGAATCTATAGAATATTCCAGGGAATCATTAAGTGTGTGTATTCTCCTTGCTTCCTGTTCATCCTCTGCTGGACATGGTAGAATGGAAAAGGTTGAACTATACTCACATTTTATCAGACTTCTAATGATCATGTTCTTCATGGTGAAATCTGATGGTGAAAAAGGTTGGTGTGTTGTGATTTAGACTGTACTTGAAAGTAAATTGACCGTAAATTACTAACAAATAATGGTCTGTCATCCTTAAATTTGAGGAGTTAGACAAACATTGCTATGGAAATGGATTGTAGAAACTGGCAAATAGTTTGATACTGACTGCTAGAAATAAGCTACTGTGCAAGGTATGCTGCATGGGGAACCTGATCAGCAATGGCAGCTACACAGCTGCTGGTTTTACACAGATACGTCTGCAAAGATATATGGAGTACACAGTAAGTATTCACCATGGCTTGCACCATGTAAATTGTAGGTCCTGAAGTGCATTTGAATAATGTATTGTGAGTTATTTGGAAAGTTTCATTCGATATAGGCACATGCCTGTATCTTTCAAATCTTGTCTGGTGAATTCTCAGCTAACATCCCAAAAGATTACTCATTTTTCCTGGTCCAGGAAATGGGAATATTCTGATAACAATGTTTCTATGCATTCTGGCTCTAGCCAGGCTTGTTTCCATCTGTCTTTACACTTTGTGTGTGTGTGTAAAATGACCATTTGAGAATGCTATGAGAAATTGCCACAGTCAGTTGAACTTTTAGAAAAGTAATACAGAGACGGAACTCCTAATATGAACATTAGTAAGATATTTTGGATTTGTATTTTAGATCCTTTGTATTGCTTGGTTTCTTATACTTCATATTTCAAACTGATTTAATTGGCTAGGTCATCCAGAGGAATGGTGAACAGATACCATGTTTTTTTTTTAGTCTTGGTGTTTGAGAAGGAATTTTTACACCAACAAAGATTTTTCATCAAGGCAGATTCCACAATCTTGTAGTTATGACCAGTTTTGAACTATGAAATTCTGCTGGCAACACACCCCCTTCAATTATTATTCCATGCTATAAGAAGCTTAAGAAAATATTTATCAGCTTTTAAATCTACTTCTCATGTGTCACATTGAGCTTTTATCTTTTTTCATATTTTTTTAATTAAAATATTATGCTACAATGAGTTGGTAAGCAAGGCTTAAAATAAATAACAGGAAATAGATCCTGGTGAAATTGCCAGGTATATCTTTATCAGAAGTATTACTGAGCTTTTCTCCTCTCATTAATTACATTTTAATCCTTTATTTCTTTAGCACTTGAACTAACTTTTTATTAATAGTCTTGTGTCAGCCATTTAATATTTCACCCAGGATCAATATCAGGCTGACAAGCTGTTACCACACAGATCCCCTCATTTACCTTTTTATGTATGTGAAACTTGAGCTGTCTTCCATTTTAAATTTCGTTACTGTGCTAAGTTCTGATGGACCTTAGTATTTCTTGTCCAACCTCCCCCTGGAAGGAGGCTGTATGTGTGCATGGAATCTGGAAGCAATTTCCCAACATCTGAGTTGCAATTGTATATCCATACTCTGATATGACATCAGCTCTCTTTCCAGCTTGCAAAAACAAAATCAACAATAAAAACCCACTGGAAAACAACCTATCATTTACTTGAAACAAATCTATCATTTCTATTTAGAGAAGCACTTATAGTACGCTGATTAATTTTATTTCTAGGTCCTTAAATAAACATAAGATTCTCTGCCCCCTATCCTATTTATTAACATTGATAATAATTTATTTCTAGAGTGTCCTTTGCTTCCTTTACTGATTTCATCCCTCCACCTCCTTGTTTTGTAACTTCATTCATATTCACTGCACTCAGCCATTACATATGTATACTGGATTTTATGAGTGCTTTTTTTTCCCCATGAGCAACATACTAATTTTTCTTAAATTCATGACACTTTATTCAGTCGTAGGCTTTTGATTTCTAGAGCATTTAGCCAAGTAATGCTGAATAACTTCCAATTATTATTCAGTTTCATTATTATTTTATCAAATTGCTTTTATCAAATAGTTTGAAGTTCTTTCAGTTATAAAAGAAAGAATGTGGCATTTGCAAAAAACAAGCGTGTAGCTTTTAAAAAAGTGAAAGAACCTAACTACAAAAATGTTTAATTTACTTTTTACCACTTCTTCTCCTTAAACAGAAACTGGTTAATGGTGGTGGACGCTTCTCATAAATTCTGCACAATTTAGGCCTTCTGGGTTTAAGTTCATGCAAAAACTCCAAACTGTAGATAAAGTTGCAATCTTTTGGTTGAAAGAGACTCCTCTTTGGCTTCTAAATATTTGAGGAAGATTGCAAAAAAAAGAATTCTGGCTCCCAGTTGCAAATGGTTGCAAATTTTCCCAGTAAACAAGATATACATTCATGCTGTGTCCCTAGTCCCCTACTCCTTACTGTGGCTGCAGGGAAAGACATCCTGGGAAGTGTGTGGGTTGAATTTGCAATAAAATGGAAGCTGTTGACCTGGTATTTTGTGTCTACTGCACATATGTGTTTGCACTTGAGTGAAAGATGTTAGCATACAGTATGTGGATGTAATCCTGTTCAGAACTTTCAACAGAATATTCCTGGGAAGTAATTGTGTCTCTGGTATCATCACTTTAAGAGGCTGACGCAAAGTAAAAGTTCCCAAGTTCAAGACAGTACTTGTCTCAGCTGGTATGCACAGCAATTGCAGCAGAAAACTGCATGGCACAGCATTTTCTTCAGAATTAAGAATGTGCCTATATTCCAAAAGAACCCGCAAGGCAATATGTAACAGCATCATACACAATGTAATGAATCAGTCATGTGAAACTATTAATCATACTATTTTCACTACTTGCTCCTCTATTAATCCATTCCTGTCAGAAATTTAACATTACAAATTCTTCAGATGTCTCATACACCTACCACTGTTTAAATTAATGTTCAGCTTCCTCAAGTCTCATTTCCCTTCAAAATACCTGTTTTTTCCAAGGAACGAGATGGTACAATTCCCATAGGAAGTTAGTTGTTATAAGTACTGCGAGAGTCAGTTCTGAAATTAAAAACCTAGAATTATTTCATGCTTAGCAACGCATGACGACAATAGTTGAGCTTTGTAAAATTTTTTGCTAACTGCAAAGAAAAAAAAAGAAACCCAAGTTTCCTTATTTTATGGATGAGTGGGTGCAGCACAAAATTGTGACATCCTCAGTACTTTGCAAGAATCTGAATATAAGTCAGGAGCAGGAAATAAGATACCTGTATAAGAATAATACCAGGTGATATTTAAAATACTTTGCTGACATTTGAAGAAATGGAATATGAACCAGGAGGAGGTTGCTGGTGATATAATCTATCTGTTTTAAGCATTGATTAGAAGCTATTTTAGGAAAACATTTGCCTCTCAAGAGGATGGTATTGAAACATCGAAACAGCAGAAAAGTTTCTTCAGAGTCTGATGCCTTTGGAACGTGATTTGAACCTTGGTGGTGTGACTGATGTTTTGGGGGCTATGTTTTTTTGGCAGTGCTTCACATGGAAAAATGGAAGCACTTTTAGAAATTGAATATGGTAACAGTATTACAAGATCATAGGACGGGGACATATAAAATCCTTCAGGTTGGATGGAACCTCAGGAGGTCTCTAATCCAACCTGCTGCTTTAAGCAGGGTCAGCTTGTGATAGGATGCTTTGTCTTGGAATGTCATCACACAACTCACAAAATGCCCTACTTTGCAAGCTATCAAGGGTGGGTTGAGAGGGGGGTCATGTGCTACTTTTTGTGTCAATCCTATAAAAGTCCAGTCCTCTTCCATTAGGTAGGTTCCTCTAACATATTCCTTCTTGGAGTGTGTGTCTAAAGTTTCCTCCTCGAGGCTGAGTGAAAGTGATGTGCCCATAAGCATTGGTGTGGTGAGTTACATCAATCTCTGCTTAATAATTAGGACTTTCTCTAGATTTAATTTAGTAGCTTTGATATAGTGTATTATACCACTACCCTCTGAAATCAGTCATTCAGACAGGTTTTTACCCATCTGCTTTTTCACTCTTGTAGACTAAAATGTCCTAATTTGTTTCCAAGAATGTTGTGAGGGACTGCTCATGTGAGAGTAGCTCAGTTGGTCAGAGTATGGTGCTAACAACATCCAGGTTTTGAATTCAATGCCCATATGGGCCATTCTCTGAAGAGCTGAACTTGCTGATCCTTGGGGGTCCCTTCAAACTCAGAATATTCTGTGATGTGTGACTTCTGTGATCCTAAACTGACTAACACTGTTCTCCCCCATCCACAAATACACTCATTCTATCACTTTTTTAATATCTAATGAATTACAGGGTAAAAGTGAAAACTTGGGCCTTCTATTTGGCAGAAATTTTTGGAAATAAATACAAAAATTATCAGAGCAGTATTTGCAACTCTCTGCAAATATTGATGAAGCAAGCAAGCAGAACTGATGCATGGAACACAACGAGGAATGTATTAAATAGCAAAAAAACCCCCAAAAAACCCACCACTGGTGCTATGCTTCTGTCTTCCTTGGAGAAATAAGAAAGGTGAAAAAGACACCTATGAATTAGAAAAAGTAGTTTACAGTGGTTTTGTTACAATGAATGTTTTAACTGAAGGAATTGGGATTAAATCTATTGCAAAAAAAAAAAAAAGAAGGCAAATGAGTCTGTGTTTCTTAAGATAAAAATTACTGTCAATGTCTTTAACTCAACTGGAAGTACGTATAGCAGCTAATTTTTCTGATCTTCCTTTTTAGCTAGTAAGCCCAAGGCAGCATTAAAAATTCCTGACCTGCTTTAGGCGCCTGATTTATGATGAAATTATGACTCAGATGCAATAGGCCATATTGATCTCTGATGTCTATAAAAGGAGATTAGCTTAAGAATACACCATGGTCAGATGGGGGGGATTTGTTTTGCTTTGAAACATCACACAGTAGGGCACTCCAGTAAGTTCTGCAGCTGATATTAAGGTTGTCCATCAGAGGAAGATTTAAGTACATGTGACTGCTATAATTTTATCACTGTCATTCAGATTTTGTGTTGGCTCCCAATGCAACTTTAAAAACGTTGGTTTCATATGTTCCAGTGTGCCACCAATCTGACTATCAGTAGACGTTTTTAGTGCCACGTGTTTTGAGGGGAGAGCATGAGAGACAGCTACCACAGACTGACAGACAACATGACAGCAGCAAAAATAGCTTGCCATGCTCAAGCAAACTCAGCAGTGACAAAATACTGCAAACATTGAAAAATACAGGCTTTTAATGTCTTCTCATTCGACATTTGTCTAACTCATGGCTTTAAAATGTGGCTGTTTGGTGTAGAATCATCCCATGATCTGCCTTATACTAGTAGGAAAAGTCAATCTCCACATTGAGGGTTAGGAGTTATAGTGTTATATGAACACTAATCATCAATAGAGTGACATCATGCTGATAAGACCTAATTGTGCCTCCTCCCACCCTTCCCCATCAATGGTAGATTTCTGTAAAGAGTCATAATTTGTTAGAGCATTGTCTTACTGGTGTTCAATGGGTAAATTCTAAGAGTCTGAAAAGCCTCAAAGAAACAATGTAGTTGATCATTGTTTGCTTATTTCACTAAATAAATTAGAAGTTGAATTGACTTCATGATGCATAATTGATTTATCTAAATAGCTAACTGAGCTCTGGAAGTAGTATGATAAATTAATGGAATGTTCAACTGTAATAATGGCAGGCTTATGCACCTCCAAAATTCTTTCTTCATTTTTACAGCTTATTCCCTGAATTCTTTATTTTTTCAGTTTGTAAATATCCCTATACTTAAGGCATACATTGCAATTTTCCTTACCACCACAAAATTATAACCTGTATAGTGGTTAAGATGAAGGTAGGGGAATACTGTACATATCCATTACTGTAAACATTTTCATATATATGGTTAACCCCTTATTTTATTTCACAATTGTTTGTTCTATGAAATTGTTCAGCACAACACAATAAAAAAGAATAGGTTTGGGATAATAAGTAAGTTTGCATATGATACAAATTTGGGAGGAGCTGTTGATTCCCGTCAAGGCAGAGAGGCCCTGCAGAGACACCGGGACAAACTAGAGCGCTGGACAATCACCAACAATATGAAGTTCAACAGGACAATGTGCTGGATGCTGCACCTGGGATGGGGCAATCCTGGATGTACAGACTGACTGGGGAATGAGATGCTGGAAAGCAGCGCCATGGAAAGGGACCTGGGAATCCTGATTGATGGCAAGTTGAAGTCAGCAGTGCCCTGGCAGCCAGGAGGGCCGGGTGTGTCCTGGGAGCATCAGGCACAGCATTGCCAGCTGGGCAAGGGAGGGGATTGTCCTGCTCTGCTCTGCACTGGTGCAGCCTAAGCTCGAGTGCTGGGGGCAGTTTTGGGTGCCACAATGTAAACAAGACATGGAGCTATTATAGAGTGTCCCAAAGAGGGCCACAAGGCTGGTGAAGTGCCTTGAGGGGAAGCCGTATGAGGAGCAGCTGAGGTCAGTTAGTCTATTCAGCCTGGAGGAGACTGAGGGAAGACCTCATTGCAGTCTACTGATCTTCCTCTCAACAGTGAGAGGAAGAGGAGGGGCAGACACTGATCCATTTTCTGTGGGGACCAGTGACAGGACCTGGTGGAATGGCCTGAAGATGAGTGAGGGGAGGTTTAGGTTAATATTTCAAAAAATCTTTCACCCAGAGAGTTTTTGGGCACTGGAACAGGCTCCCCAGGGAAGTGGTCACAGCACCAAGACTTGCAGAGTTCAAGAAGCAGTTGGATAATGCTCCTCAGCCCACGGTGTGGCTCTTGATATGTCCTGTGCCAGGCCAGGTGTTGGACTGGGATGATCTTTGTGTGTGTCTTCCAACCCAGACTATTCTGTGATTCTTTGATTCTTTGTGCTTTATGATTTGCCTTTCTTTTAATTTTTATTCAATTATACAAGTAACTCTACAGTTTAACTAAAAAGCAACATTTTACACCTAAGAGCAATTAATTTAAAAATAACTTCTGTTTTGTGCTTCTGCAGTGAGCTAGTCCCAAGATTTAGGTTTCCACTATTTACAGGGTTTTTTTGTTGCATATTCACATGGGTTTTCACAATAACTAGAATAACTTGTTGTCTTGTAGCGCTTAGACTGTACTGCAAAAACATTTTATGAGCCATCCTCAGATATTGAAATCACTCTGTCTTTTAAGGGCAAAGCTTCTAGGAATACAACAAAATCTATTTCAGAAGCAACAGGAGTTTAACTACACAACAGTTTTATGTTCTGTTTTGGAATTAGATGTTTACAGTAGCAGCACTTCCATAGCTTTATGGTGAAACTTAAGAGCTGTGACCTTACCTTAGGTCTCCTGGTTCCTTTACTGACCTTAGCATAACTTGTGTTGCTCTCCCAGCCTTCCAGCTAAATTCTATATCTATAAAATTGAACAATTTAAAGACAATATAATTGGATAATTATAAAGTAAAAAAAAAAAAATCTATACAGAATATGTGACCTCACCTGCTGTATTACAAGTGATTGACAAGCTAATTTGCAAAATGTTGAGTAGCTTATCTTTGGAGTTTATCTTAGGTAAATCCAGGTAAGCACAGGATATATCCAGGTGGAATGTCTTTTTGATTAGCACCACAAATTGTCAGCGTGTTGACAATTTGGAAGAAGAGCTGATAAAATGTTGTCATTGTAGGTTTTTCTTGTCTCTGTTAGCCAATCTGTCTGAAAGATCTTTATTGAAGTATTTTTCACCTTTTTTTCCTTGTATAATATCTTCTCTTTGATTAAACTTTGACATATTTCCTCTTTATACATGTTCTGTTATACCCGAAAATCTCAGGGAGATATGACTTATGTACCGACTTATTTGGCTTCGAGTCACATATTTTAAAGGTAAGGTTTTAGAATCTTTACAGCAATGATTGAAACTTTTAATATTTTTCTAGGAATTTCATTCTTTTCCAGCCTCTTGATGTAAGATTTTTTTCAAAATGTAGTAGTGTTGCAGTTAAAGATAAATTTTCTTCACGTTTCTATCTTCAGCTATAACTTTGTTGTCTTTGTAATCATCTTGGCTAAGACTTTAATTGAATAGATTATTTTTATACTAATTTTCTTCAAATATTGTAGATGTTACATTTTCTTTTCAGAAAAAAAGGGAAATAAAGGGTGAAACAAAAATAAGGTGATAAAAAATTGAGATCTGGATGACTGTGGGTAAAGGGGAAAGGTAGAGCTAAGGGAAGATATGTAACGATAATAATAATAATAATAATGGGCAAAATGTAATATAATAAGAACAAGTAGTTGGGTTCACAGGACACTAATAAGAAAAAAAAAATCAAGATCATATCTAAAAAAAGGGGTTTTTTCCAAAGGAAAAATATTGTATGAAAATAAAATTCAAAGTAATCTGTTGGTTTAGAATCTGCTGATCCCAAACCAAATGCCTTCCACAAGAAAATGTTTCATATATCAATTAACTTGTCTGAAATTCTTTCAATCCCAAAGGCCAGGTCATAATGCTCTAAAAAGTGTTCTCCCACCTGGATGATGCCATTTGAGCTACAGAACTGTCTCAAGTAGCACAGTGTGAATTTCTGTCAAAAGGGCTGTGATATATTTTACAATTTTAAGCAATGCAATTATGTTGGGATATCAAATGCAATCATGACCTGAAAGATGTCTGAATAATAGACTACAATTGCATGGCAACATTTTAGGCAAAGACTCTCTGCAACATACTTGGCTGACAACCCAAAGTGGCAAGGTTTGCTGTTCCCTCTGCCCTGCTTGCTTTGCAAGGTCACCCATTGACTGGGAAGTTCAGCTGTTTTCTTTCCCATTTGGCCACCATCAGCAGTCAGCATTTTTCTTCTATCATGCTCAAGGAGACTTCACCTCATACCTCTAGTTCTAGTAATATGGCTTTTTTTTTAATGCATAGCGAGAAGAAACAAACAAAACACACAGCTGAAAAGGAGCTCATGTCTAGGGTTTTAAAGTCAAACTTGGAACAGAACTGATAATACCAGTAAGCCTTCATTTAGATGTAGCACGGCCACAGTGACCAGACTGATCACCTTCTGTTTGCTCTGCTATAAAAGCATTCTGTGTGTTAGCTTGTATTAGCACAGTTTTTATGGCAAAGTATATGCTTTATTAAAAGTCTAAATTTAGGAGCTAATAATTGTAATATTATACTCATGTTGAAACTGCTTGATTTACTTTTAACATTTGAGTACTTGGATGAGGAAGAAGGGACTATTGTGGGACATGGAATCAATGATCACATTCGAGTAAGAAAAGGTCAAAAATAATAGGAACGTAAAAGATACTTGGCTTTAATTCATATGCAAATTCAATTTATCTGAAGAAAATATACAGCAACACCCCGTATTCTAAGCCACTCTTGATATGATACTCTGCATTTACTTTCTTGCTCTGTAGAAAAACTTTCTTCAAGCCTGTGTGTCTGAAGAATTACAGCACTTTATTTTTCATGTAATCTTAGAGTTGAAGTCTGTAGCCTTCATGTTTTACAAACTATTTCCTTATGAAAAACCTCTTATTTGTTTCATTCGTCCAAGGTTATATACAGCTTACTGCAATACAGATGACTACCAAGGTCTGCAAATTAAAACTCCAAAGCCTATTTTAAAGCTCTCTGATCCTGTTTAATCAGCAGCATAAGAGTAGACCATTCCCTTGTGTGCTCCAGTTAACTGAATGTTATTGCTTAGATAAACAGTACACCTATTCTGATTAGGTTCATGTTTATTCATTGAGTCAAAGAAATAAGGGGTGGAATCACCTCTGAGGTCATTTTGTCCAATACCTTGTAGGTGTAGGATTGTTCCCAATAGGAATCAGAGTTTTGTGCATTCCAGCTTTAACCAGTTCCAGTCAGAATTGTTAAGCAATTTAACAGACTTAACTGACTTAAACACTTCCAACAGTCTTTAAAAAAGTTGATGATACTGTTTGCATTTGATTTTGAGTTTCTGGCTATTATAAAGAATATGGTTCAAGCAAAGATCCATCTGCCATACACAGTGTTTTCAAGTAATGCTAGGCCTTTATGAAAGTCTTATTTCTTAGGTGATGAAAAAAAAGACTTTATAAAGCTATCTCCTAGTGGTTTTGATGTGTCAGTTTTTTTCTCTGTTAAGCATTCTTATAATTCTTCTGCTGTCTTACTGAAAACTTAAGTGGTAGCCTAGGGTTTTTTTTGGGGTGTGTGGGCCTATTTTTTTTTGGGGGGGGGCAGGTGGGTAGACGTGAAGGTGTCTTGTTTACTTGGTGTTTAAAATATTTATATCATTATCCTTTTTGTTTCTTATCAAGCTTTTTACAAGAAGCATTTCTGAAATGCCTCAAAACTTTTCCCCAGTTGTCTCTGCTTTGCTTTCTTTGCTACAGAATATATTTTTAAAAGGGGGGAAAATATTCCACAAATTCAGCAAACAAGTTTATGTACATTTGAATAGGTTCCATTTGAAATGTGAGTTTGCAAAACATACTCAAATTAACTTTGACTTCATAGCCGAAAGTTTATGTATCAGTATTTACAGATGGCTACAGATTTTGTCAGGTGGAAGAAAGATACTTGAGGGACTGCTTAAAAATTCATTGGATTAGCCATTTTCTAAGGCCTTATTCTAGAGCACTCTAGGTGCTATTCTTTTCTTAGAAACTGTGTGTCTTCCTCTAGGCACAGAGCTCTTTGCACTTACAATCTTCTACATCAATGTTATATCAACCCCTCCATTACCTTTACTTGTGAAGCAATTAGGAATTCTACAGAAATTTTATGCCTCACATAAACTCACGTGGAGGGGCAGAAAAGTTAATTCAGCAGACAACATGCCATACTTTTCAGCTTGTCCATATCCACAGATCTCAATCCTGGTTGCAAGCCTGGGATTCCCTTCTACTACCTCACAATCCAAAGTCCTATCCATCCTCAGCTAGTACTGGGAAGCCATCATTTAGTAAAAGAGAGAACAGTGTGGGCTTCTGTCGTGTTAATGTGTAGGGCTTTGGGACTAGAATGGTAGGGAGTGCTTTAATACATAAAACCTGTACCAGTGTACAGTAGCAGAATGCACACTCAGTATTTGAGTGTCTTCTCAGAAATCAACTTAATAAGTATCTGTCAAAACAAATTCCACCTTTCATTGCTTATATGTATACCATGAGTTTTTAAAACATCTCTTCCTTCTTACTGGGGTGGATCTGTATGTTAAATCTCAGCCTGTGTGATTCAATAAATACATTTATGAGGGGTGGATTTTGGTATAAAATCTTACCAGCTCCATGTCTTTTACTGAGGTGACTTAGCTTGGGTGTATATTTAGCACTATAAATAAATTAAGTGCATAGATATAAATGGGAAATGAAAAAGAAAAATCAAACTGCCTCTAGAAGGATAGCATTATCCCTTCTCTCAAGAATCAATTTTGATGGGTTTTCATTTTGATACAATAAGGTCAGTTAGACAAAATAATCTTTAGCTTCCAACTCACTAGTATCTGCTGCAGTGAAATAAAACCTTCAAACTCTCAATTTGTGCAGGAGGTGAAACTGAATTACCATAATGGTGCCTTGAGGTCTAAATGCTCTGAATTGAGTGCAGGGAACTGCATTGGTGGATCAATGGACAGGATTTCTTGGGAGTCCCTCTGTTTTACAGTGGCAATTTTTGTATTTTCGGATGGTGATGGGAGAGCTGACTGCTCTGTAAGGTGCAGCCACATTTCCAGCAGTGTCCTCAACCAGTGCCTGTGCAGCATGAGTGTGATTCAAGGAAGTTTGCCAGGGTGTAGGGGGAATAAAGGTGAGAAGACGAAGGTCCTCTCTGAATAGTCGTCAGTGTTACTACCTGAATATTTGCCTAACAAAGAGGTGGTGGTTGCTCAGAAGCTATGAACTGCTCTTAAATACGTCTCCACAGCCAGACTTTCTATCCTTTACCTCTATCCCCTTGTTTTAGGATAATCCAAATGTGGTCCCACATTATATAGCAAGGACAGACAGTTAAATAATGCACTCATTCCTCATGACTGTGCAGAGTACTGGTGCTCCTGGTAGTCAGAGAGACAGAAATCCTCACAGAAATATTTCCATCAAAGCTTTGGCCCTGGCCATTTATTAATGGAACATGGTGAAGCGTAATGGCCCGGAAGCTCTTGACCTTGACTAACAATGCTGAGTACCACCTGGAAAAAAATCTCAAGCTGTAAAACATGGTTGGATGCTTTTAAAAAGCAGCTGGGCTCAGGTTTATCATCACCTGAGTTCTGATACAGGAATGGAAAGAAAAAAGCTGCAGACCATTATTAAAATATAGTTAAAAATAACTGAGGATGAAGACTAAAGGCTGAATCAAGTGCTCCAAGCTGGGGTTGCATCAGTCTTTTCTAGTCCCTTAGTGGCAGGCATTTTGAAAGAATCTAGAAAATAGAATCCATTTATTTTGCTTTTAACACTTTCTGCTACTCTTAGTTTTCTTACATTGGTTACATCAGTTGTGCTCTATGTACTTCAATAATGTGTGATCAAACAGAATGGAATTGAGTGTATCCATATTGAATTTTGGAGAAAATAATTTTGGCCTAATGCAGCCTACAATGAAACCAAGTCGAATAAAATGCAATAAAATGTCAGAAAACACAACAATCTGGAAAAGCAATGACTGCTCTTGCTTAGACTCTGTAGCTTTTATTCATCTGAGGAAATAGGTCTGTAGGCTGTCTAGTATGCGTAAATTCTTCAATACGGATAAAGGCTGCAAAACTAACATTAATTAAAAAAAAAAAAGAAAAATTAATTAGTCCAATGAAATCCACAGATTTACTTTGTGAAAGGAAAACTAATACAAAAACATAATAATGGAATGCATTAACAAAAGCAAACACAATTGTGAACAGGAAACTGATTATATGCACTTATAAATTAGCAATGGGCAGAGGAAATGGGGCACTCAGCAGTATATTTTCCTAGAAAATAAGGCAAATTAGGTTGCAATAAATTACCCCCAAATGTATAGCTTTGTAAGAAAAAAAAATCCTTTTAATAGAGTTGAATCATATCACATTAGGGATAAAATGGGGGGGCAACAAATTCATTTAGTCCTATCTGCCATGAGAGAATGGATCAAATGCAACAGTGTGAATGCAGAAAATAAGGAGCCTACCTAACTAAAGTGGAACCTACTGCCTTCAGTTTCCAAGGGAAATATAAAAGTTTCATGCTGTTCTTGCCAGCATTTGAGCATTTGGATACAGTGCAAGAGCATTTCCAGAAACAGTAAATTGGCAATGCAAATTAGAAAAAAATTAATGTGCTGCTGTACTATAAATTTTTTTTTTTATTTTTTAGAAAGTGAGGCATCACAGGCTTATGTACATTGGCTGACAATGAACCAAAATGTAATAGATGAGTTGTAAGAGGAACGAAAAAGATCAAAAAGCCTAGCCTTGGACTGACAGTGAAATAAGTGGTTGTTTTAGGGCAGCTGTATGAGAGGCTATTAACTCTTCTCCTCCACTAAGTTTTGCTGTATTCATATGTAAAGTAGAGCACGAACAGCAGACTAACATTATAACAAACTAATCAAATTATTGCTGGTGAAAGCAGACCCTGGCACATTAAGTAATCTCCTTTTTTCTTATGATACTTGTCACTTCAGGGATTTTCTGATTAGCATAAGGAAAGAACTTATAAAATCCATTCCTATTCATGGTAGTTCTAGATGTAGTACTTCAAGAGTCGGACAAATGGGGCAGTAATCTTCTGTAGATTACATTTTTCACTGCAGAAATGAAAAATACCGTTAACATAATGTAACTGACTTTGTTAAGGTTTGTATTGCTGATCCCTTGCAGGGGTCAGCACTAATACAACAACTATTTTCATTCCAAAATATTTTTATCTGCTTTATTTTGGCAATACTTGATTTAGTAAGGTACCTACAATTTTTCTTCTGCTCACATCCTAGTGATCCCTGATGCTAAGACCAGAGACCAATGAACTGACTTCCTGGAGCCTCAGTCCTCTTAGTAGACAGCAGTTATGATCCTGCCTACCAGACAATACTGTCATAAGATGCTTTAGTGTATTGGGAGTGCAATATTGTTATTGTCCATGTACCGTAAATCACTGAAACTCTGATGGTATCCTGGAACTTTCTATACTTAACCAAAAGTGGTAATACTTCCTAAAGCTGAAATCCAGCTGTTCTGCAGTCTTCTAAAACCGGTATTTTTGTGATCACCTTTACAAATTACATTGTTCTCTTGAACTGGGCAGAGACTAATGAACAAATCTGTCCAATGATAACAGGGGTCTTACTCATGTTACTGAATTTAAATCCAAATGCTGATCATCTTCTAAATTGGGGCACTTATACCAATTTCAAGACTGGCATTTTATTTCAGTTGCATTAATTTTTAGAGGTGTAACACTGAAAATATCAAAGGAACTGTTCTTCCTTTACACCAGTAGGAGGGAAGAGTGCACTACCATCTACTCTTGCTTTTTAGAGTATGACATTTGTTTTTTTAAAACCATGTACTTAGTCTATATTTCTAACTATAATGTTTTATCTTTTACTAAGCAATTGGAAGTGTTAACATTGAAAATATGCTTTAAACATAAAGGTACATTTAACAAAGCTCAGTATGACTTTCCCCTGGCATGCTGTTAATTTTTCATCACCTGGGAGCCTATCTTCTCGCATAATAAAAGCAGATAATGCATTGATGTTTAAGGGTATTCTTGAAGAGTTGGAATAGAGTATTTTGAAGTGGCTTTATTTCTCTGAAATGCCTGTGGTTTAGACAATTTCCAAGGCATTTCAAAGCAAACAAGCAAGCTCTACTCCTGAATCATTTGATGTGAAGGGATACTCATCCTAAGGTTTTACAGCAGATGACTGAAATGGGCATTGTTTAGCACAGAACAGGAGGCTAAACCTGTGAGGTGGGACGGTGAAAGAGTCCCATTCTGCATGTGAGGTTTTTAATTTATATCAGCTCTATGATGCTCCTACCTGTACCTGGCTTGCTCCCTCCTTGGGTTGCTCCTTTCAGCCCTTTTTGTTGTTCTATGGATAGAGAAAGAAGTGGAGACCCTACTTAAAGAGTTGTCCTGTCCTCCTGGACAATTCAAAGATGTGCTTAAAAAACTTAGGGCCATCGTGGCAAATGCAGTAACTACCAGCAATCCCTGCAGCTGGCACCTGCCTGGGGCCTGTGTGCTGTGCTTATTCCAGCTGAGCACCGTGGTGGAATCCAGGCTGTGGATGCCAGGGGGTTGATGAGCTAGAGGGAGCTGGGAGAGGCCCTGGCAACAGCCTCCACTATGCTCAGGAGCCACCACAGCATCCTGGACCTCCCTGCCTTGATCTTTCAGCCCACCTCAGTAGCCATCTCCAGCCCTATCCCCATTTCCTCACCAGGAAGGCAGGAAGAGAGGACACAACCCCACCAGCCTGCAGGTACCTGCTGGCCCTATTCAGGTGTTTTGAAACATGGAACAGTCCTACAAGAGCTTGAAGAGCTGCCTTGTATATAAGACTGTTTTACAGAACTTATGGCTTTCCTCTATGCGTAAAGTAATAAATAATCAAATGTCTTCAGTAATAGGAAATTCTTTTCCTACAAGTGCTTTGAATAAAGTTACCACTGCAATTTTCTTTATAGCATTTAATTTGCTTGTTGTTTGATCTGTGGAGCTGACTTTAAATGCTGTTATCATTTAGTCCATAATTTCTTCAGTTTAAATGGTGTGTTATGCATCTCAATATAAGCTGTAATGCAAGAATTCAGTTTGTCTCTTTTCGTAATTAATCAGCTCAGAGAGACCTTTCAAAGGTATTCCAGAATCCCAAAAATCCAACAATTCCCTAAGAGAGAAAAATAGCTTCTATATCCTGGTGAAATGATCTCCTCATAGTAGTTACAGAGGCCATGGGGATTACTCACTTTCTTATAATTATGCTTCAATGTTTTGTTAGTACATGTGCAGAATATATCTTCCCCATTTATCTTGCTTACTTTTCTGTGGTTATTAATGATCACTACTTTTACTAATAAACTCTTTCTTTGACAGTTTTTCAAAAAAATAAATATTTTAAGTAGGGAATCCTTACATCTGGACTTGGATCATTTTGTTGAAGTAAACTGCTTTTTCTAAGACATTTCTGTCAGGACATACCATAACTACTTGTTTAGGAGCACTCAAGGATGAGAGATTCAGGAAAAATAGAAGGAGAGCAAACAGAGGTTTGTAGTTCAGAATATGGAATAATCTTGCTTTATGAAATAGAAAACAAATGTGGTAAGAATATGAAATCTTCAGGCATCATTTTATCCCCCGTGCTCTTCAAACAGCAACGCAAGGAATAGAAAACTGCCGTGCCGTTTATCAAGATTGCTTTCTATTTAAACATACAATAGCTTGCTGAGTAACTCTGTCACTGTCAGAAGATTGCAGATGAGTGCAGTTGAGAGAAACAAAACCACTTAGCTAATACTCTTTTGAATAAAGATGTACTTAGCAACAGCTGAGAGATGTGCAGGAACCCAACAGGATCCTGCCGCCCCAGCTGATGAGGCTGACATGAGGGCACTACCAGAGGCACCATGCCAGATTTAAATTGCTCCAGAGAGCACAAACCACACAGAATGCAGCCCATAGCCCTGGTAGACAGCAAGAAGTCCATGAGCCAGCAGTGTATCCTGGGAGCCGAGAAGGCCAGTGGGATCCTGGGGTGTATTTGGAATGGCATTACTAGCAGGTCAAGGGAGGTGATGTTGCCCCTCTGCTCAGCCACGGTGAGGCCATATCTGGAGTGCTATGTCCAGTTCTGGGCTCCTCAGGACAAGAGATACATGGAGCTCCTGGAGCAGGTCCAGCAGAAGGTAACAAAGATGGTTAAGGGACAAGAGCATATTTCTCACAGGGAAAGGCTGAGGGAGTTTGGCTTGTCCAGCCTCCAGAAAAGGCAGCTGAAAGAGGACCTCATCAATGGATATAAGTATTTGAAGGCAAGGCATCAAGAAGATGGGTCCAGGCTCTGCTTTGCGGTGCCAAGCAATAGGATAAGAGTCAATGGGCAAAAACTGGTGCACAGGAAGTTCCACCTGAATATGAGGACAAAGTGCATTACTGTTTGGGTGCCTGTGCCCTGGAGCAGATTGCCCAGAGAGGTGGTGGAGTCTCCCTCACTGGAGATATTCAAGAGCCATCTGGATGCAATCCTGAGCCATGAGCTTTAGGATGACCCTGCTTGAGCAGGGTGGTTGGACCAGATGACCCACTGTGGTCCCTTCCAAACTTACCCATTTTGTGATTCTGTATTTTATTTGTGTACTGTTCTCCAAATTCAGACTTAACAGTGAGGCATAACAATTTATCTTACTTTGTCTCTCAGTTCCACAATATGTTTGAATTTCCATTAGGCTTTGGCAACCTGTTCTTAAACGTAGCACATACTTTGCTCAGTGATTATGATGATAAATTCTTTGTAGAGGGAATCTGCAGGATGAGACATAGTGTGAGACTGCATATGAATCTCCTGGCAAACAGGCAGGGCTCTTCCCTGTTTCTCACAGAGCTGTCAAAGAAACAATTAATGTGTTAGTGTGATCTTACACTATAAAGCATCTTATGCTGCTGGCAATAATTATGTGCCCCAGCTGAGTAACTTTTTTTTCTAAAGAGAATGAGATACTAGATAAATTGTAGCTAGTGAAATCAATTGCTTTTTATGCAAGGTCTGAAAGGCCATTTTCTTATTTTTTCCCGCTTTGTGGAGAACAGTCATCAAAGTAGCTGAAATATGTCTCAAATAAATACATTCATTTCTGCAGTTTTGATATGGGCAACAATCTTATGCTTTGCTAGGAAAACAGCAGGTCTGCTTTTTCTATTCCTGTTTTACCAGATTTTCTTTTACCTTGCATTGGGAAGCACAACCTCTCAGGAAACAGGGCGGATATATGGAGACACATGAAACTTGGGAGCAATTATAACATATTCAAGGACAGAATAACCATACTGGTGCTAACTTTTCATGACACTGCTCCTGTATTCTGCATGCTAACATGACAGCACTATAAAATGTTTGAAGTCAAGACAACACTATCACTTCATACCTAGCTGGAAAATGGAAGCATGATTTTCTTGTGAAATTTACTGATCAGATCATGTAATAAGTTTTCCTCTGCTATTTAAACTAAGTAGTTAAAACTATTTCTCAGTTTCTGAATCAAAATTAAAAATCAAATGCTTGTGAAACAACATTTTTTGGGAGACTAAACATAATGAGTAGTTTCAAAGATATGATGCTTGATGAGAAATTGGGATGAGCAGATCTGCAGCCATTATCTCCAGTGAGCTCTGTCAGCTGAGTAGGGATGTGTTAGAGTAACTTATGATATTGTGGCACTTTTTATTTCAAATATGACAATGGTAATAATGCAGTCATAAAGCCTGAGAAACCGTGATGACTGAAAATAGCTTGGGGTTTATCTTGTAGTTGCTTAGCATTGCTAGAACTAGAATCTTACTGATGTGTTTGCTGATAACTAGGATTAATAATCTGAATTTTTTATATTACTCTGATATCCGAATACTGATAAATTTATAGAAACTGAATATCTAATGGAGTGATGTTACAAGGCATGACAAGAAAGGCACCAAAGGTCTTTCAGTTAATCCCCTGTTGTTGCAAATTAATCATGCTGTGTGTCTAAATCCTCTCTAAATTAATTTTTATATCTATATCCTTCTACTACTGTTCAGAGTCGCTCGGTTTTAAACAGCAAGAGATTGCAAATTCCTTCGTCTAAACACAATTCCATTCCCAGAAGTCTGTTTTTCAAAGCCTACCATGCAGCTCTAGCCCTCTTCTACTTGAGTGTAATGAGACCTATGCAGTATTACCAACTACCTCTGTCAGTCATACTTCCCTATAGTAATTTTGGAAAACACTGGTTTATTTTGGAAATGGTTTTAAAAGGGTATAGCTTTAAAAATTTTATTTTCAAAGATTCCTACATATTTTCTGAGAAGGATAGCTGAGTACAACAGAGATGCAAACCAGTGACCTCTGCTGAGAGGAAAAACAAAAAGATATTAGTTCCCAATATACCTGGAGAGTGTGTATCATCAGTGTGTTTATATATCTTTGGTCTACTCGCAGTGTTCATCTCTTTTTGCCTGCTGGAGTTCTCTTGGAGAATGGATTTGATTCATTTGAGGTATAGAAGGAAGATACGGTATTGAGTAGGACTACTAAGGACAGAAATGAGTATGTCTGCGTGTTGATGGCAATGAACAAAACCCCAAAAAACTTTCTATAAAAGCCTTTTTTCAAGCATTAGTTTTGCCTTTCCCATGAAATCTTACCTAAATGGTCAGGTAAAAAGTGCCTCACTGGCAATGTTCGCTTTTTTTGTCTTCTTTTTTTGTAATAAAGATGAGTTAGAATGAGCAGTCTTCTGCTGCTCCTGAGCCATACTTAATTTGTCTTCTGAGGCTTGTGACTAATGGCTTAAACATGACAGCATTCACAAGCGCTTATTTCCATTTTGCAGATTTATAAGGGAACTAAATCTGTTCTATGTAAACAAAGCAAGATAAAATCCACGTTTATGATCTATGTATAAAAATGTAAGAAGGAAAAAAAGGAAAAAAAGCTAAAATTTTCTTAGGGCCATAGAACTTTCACTTTGAAAACAAGAATAAAGTCTGGAAGGTAAAAGCTTGCCTCAGGCATCGTGCAGAATATCATCAGGCAAATTCAGAAGCTGGAAACCTCAGTCCTGTGTCTTTTTTATATGTGGAGTCAGTCTAACATGGTAGCAGTGTCCTCTTTCCCAACAAAGTAAGTTGTATTGAACAAAGGTTAACTGAGAATGGTGTCTATTTTCATGCATCTTGAGCTTTCCCAAGACAGAAATGAAAGCTTAAATAAGGAAGTTCAGAGTAACAGCACCAGCAGAATTTCATCAGAATACAAACTAAGGAAAACCAGTCACCACTCATCACTGTTTCAGCTGCTTAGTCATTAAATATAAAGAAAGTATTAAATGAAAAAAAGAAGACACTTTTGGAAGAATTACTGGGGCACAAGTATTCCTGAATAATTTTGGAATAAGGATGAATGTATAATTTTATACTGTAAGAATGTCATCCGACCTTCAAAAATCACAGAACTAATGATCTTTATGGCTTAGGTTTAGCTTAATACAAACTAATTGCACAGCATAAAACAAATTATATCAACATCTCCTTTACAGTTTTCCACCACTCTTTGAAGCTTTTTGTTGGTGTCTTTTCCCTAAACTGTAATACAAATTAATAAAAGTACCTTTCACCTTGAATTTAAATTCATGTTGATTATTTCTTAATTAAACAAGAGAACAGTAAATATGCCTTATCTCTTCAAAATAGAGGCCAACTAGCTCTTTTCTATAGAATGATTGTCTCCCATTTCCTGCTACAAATACAAATTTTGGGCTGTATTCTATTAATGTACTGACAGTACAATTTGAAACTCATGTGTCTTTTGGAAAGTAAGAGAATTTTTGCTCTGAAAGATGGGAAAAAAAAGAGCACTGTCCTTGAAATAGCAAGTCCCAGTCATTGGAGTGTATGAAATCACAGATAGGAATACTATAGGGTCTGTTTCCTTTTTCTTCTTAACAGTCACTATATTGAAATCAAATTAGTTAATTAATTGATCATTTGATTACAAGTAAATATTTGATCAATCTAAGCTGGTTGATCTGCTCAAGTATGAAAATAGTTCAAAGTAGAATGCAGCTGAAGTTTCCTTTCACAAAGCTAACACACTGAGTAGTGGTTTCTTAATGGATGCTGGGAAATTAACAACAAATTTAATCCATTTCCTCTATATTGCAAACTTCATTCTAACAGTTCTTCAGCAGAAAAATAACAGTGGTAATTTAACCTGACATAAGTTGTGAAGCTGAATGAGAAGGTAATGTGTCTTCTGTCCTACACAGAGAAAACTTCTGCATGTTAACTCTAGTTGTGATTTTTCTCTTCGAGCATAATTTTATTAATTTCACAATTGTTTTCGTCATCTTATTAATAACAGTGCAGATAATTGGTGTGCTTGTTCTTATTCATAAAGTTCAAAAATATATACTATCTTTATGAGATAGTAGTGTTATAACAAATTGATTCAGATTGAAAGCTGTAACAGTATCAGAAAATGGTGGATTTTTTTTTCTTTTAAGGTAGTGGGAGCAAATAATGACTTATGTTACTGTTCTGGGCTGAAGGCCTGGGGGTTAAAAGCATTATGTGTTTGTTTGCTTTAGAATTCATTATCAGAGATTCACAATCTTAAATTAATCACCATAAGCCTGCTGATAATTACTGTGGCAGGTTTGTGGGTGTAGAGAGAATGAGGCAAAGCACTTGATCCAGCTTCCATGGTTGCTAGGGCAAGAATCTCATTGTCCCTAGAATGTGATTCTGTGAAAGTAAAATTGTGCATAATTGCATTTTAATAGCAATGCAAACAAGCAGCTCACCTGAAGGTACTGGAATGAAGGGTGGTTGCTGTCTGCTCTATTCCCATAGTCCCTCCCAGCAGAGGTCAGCCAGCTCCAACAATTATTGCTGCACAGCCTCTACAGCTCTTTGGTGGCTCTTCCTACTAATGCTTAAAAAATCCCAAGCAAACAAAAAACAAAACAAACAAACAAAGATACAACACCCCCCAAAAAGCAGCAAAAGAAGCCCCCACACATGTCCCCTGCTGGCCACTGCTTGGGGAAAAAGGCCCCTGCACTTATTCCCTGATGAACACTGCTTGGAAAAGAGTTTGAAAGAAGATTTTGATGGATACATCAGTGTATCATGGATACCCTGAACGGATACTGCAGCAGGAGTAGTTATGTGTAGTTACTGGCTTTGAGTGAATAAATATCAATTTGCATGCCCATTATGAGGTTTTGCAAGCATAATGTGTGCAAGAGCATTTTTGTCAGGCACAGTGAGTATGCCTATAAATCTTGAAAGCAAATGTTGAGAACAAAGACATGTTTGAAGTGATGAGTATATAGGGAAGCAGGTTGCTTAATGAGTAGCACAGGGCTTGAACGCTTGCAACACTATTTCCTTTAGGTTTTTGTACTGCTGTTGTCACAGTGTTTGAACTTTTCAGATCGTATCCTAAGTGAAATAGCTGCCATTTCTAAGAGATCTGTTTTGCCTTTCTTTCATCTCCCTCTCGGAAGGAAGAAGGGGGAATAGATGTGCATTTTAACTTTTTTTTTAATCTGTTGCTGAACATGAGGAAGCCAGTTCCTCCATGATTCATAATTTGTGAATATTCAACCAACCTGCCTTCCCAGGTGACCATTTCTGTCCCCATGCTGTGCTCTCCATTCCCAAGGCAGAACTGTTTGTGGAGCTGTAAAATGATCTGAAGGAGAGAAAAAGTGTGGATTAAAAAGAAAAAAAGATACTGTTTAAATGTAGATTAGCTCCCATATCACATAATGGTGACTCCTTCTCCCACTATACAGATACATGAATATAATTGAAGGACAAGGAACTATTTGACAAAGTACATCTTTCTCTCAGAGGTGGTTTCACTCTTAAATGTTTGTTTCACTGTAAAATGTCATCTTGCAGAAGGATTCGTGAGAATTGTGCATATCCATGCCCTGTGACTCCTATGACTGTACACAAACAAGGGGATACCTAGTCACCTCTTTTTCAATAAATAGACTTCTGATAAAAAGTATGAATGCAGACAAAAATAACTTTATATTTACCTTAAGGTTTAACAAGGATTTGCAGCCATTGAACCTATATGAAAAACATATATGAATGTAGCAATGTATAAATACCATGTGTAAAAAAAAAAAAATCTGGCAGCTGAATTAATTGCTGTCATTTATATCAAGCTGAATTTGGCAGACCATCTGAGGTGAAATTACAGTGACCAATAAGTATTGTAATAAAAACATGGGTAAAGATTATTGAAATATTCTAATTAAAAATATGTGATGGCATTGCAACATTTCTAGAATAAAAGCCTACTCTAAAACAGAAAACATGGCAAAAGGACTACACTTAGTGAAGTCTTCTTTTTTTTTTTTTTAAAGCTTGCCCTAGCATAATAGGTGGTTAAATTAAATTAAATTCTTTAGCATATATAACCATAATAATTCCAACCTGAGCAACAAAACTTAAGCATCATAAATCCTTTAAACAACTAGAAATGTTTGAAATGTGAAACAGCGTACTCACAAAAAAGAGAGAAATCACATCATCATAATTTTAGGTGACTAAATATTCTACTAATTGTTAAGGAACTCCTGAGACTTAAATCAGAATTTTTAGCCCTCAGAAAGAAATTAGAGTACTAAGCACTTTAAATTCCTAAGATCCTGTAAATGTGCAAGGATCTTAAATGCACTGTGATGTGTTTCACAAATAAACAATGCAGTATTCAGAATTCTGAACATTAAACCTCCCACAAATATATGAATGGATGAAAAAAGTAAAATTTTCTTACAGACAGCACTTTTGGCTAAGAATTTCCAGGTTAAAGCAGATCAAGATGTGCAATAGTATGCCAGAGCATTATATCAGGTCCTGGAACCATTTCATAGGGCAACAGTGGAAACTTCTGAGAAATCTGGTATAGTCACTGGGCTGTTCTTCCTTGTCAGCTGGGATACTGTGGAGAAAACAGATAGGTGACATGTTAACTATTTCAGCTTACATTCTTGCTTGGTAACACACTTGGTTGAAGAATTCTCCACTGATTTATTCTTTTTTTTTAATGTATTTTCAGTCATCACAGAAAACGACAGACAGAATTCAGCATATTGTCTCATGTGACCAAAGTTAGCATTTCTTAATAAATATCGTTGACAACACCACAAGAATTTAATTTCTGTCAGGTCCTAGATATCAGCTTTAAATTGATGTTAGGTATTTTAGAGTTTTCACCATAACATTTCCCATCTCTCTGCTGTTTTTTCAGTGCTTGTTTTGTATCTGATAAACTGTAAAATACTGCAGAAGGCTACATGAAAGCACAAGTGAGTATATGACACTTGACCTGAAGTCCTACAACTATTGCTTAAAAGCCAGTGCTGTGCTGTGGCTGTCCCATTGTGTTTTCCACAGTTCATTTGGCCTCATGATATACTGAAAGTAAGCAAGCCCTTCCTGAAGGGCCTCTCTTACTCCCTTGAAATTCAGGCAGCAGGGCCCACAGTAGTTAGTATCTCCCTTCATGTTTGGGAAATAGCAGGGGATATTTTTAGAGATAAGGAGCTTCTGGGAATAAGCTCCATTAGGCCTCAGCTGGTTAGGCAGCTCAGGGTGTGCTGTAGGGGGAAGTAGATGTGTTTCCTTGATGATGGGAAACAGAATGAAGGCAGATGGGTTTTCTCTCCCGTGTCTTTCAAAACTTTTCAAGGAAGTGTAGAGGTTACCCAATGCTTTCAGTGCCCTCCTGTCCCCCTTGATATGATTAACCACCTTTCCAAAGCTCCGTGACTCTCATGAACCTGTCTACAGAATCTGAAAGGTATTTTTTTTTTCCTAATGGAGCTGATTTTAGGATTTTCTAACAAAGCAGCACTTGTAATGTTGGTTTCTGTGCTCTATTTGCTTCAAGTAAGTTATAAATAAGGCAGTCTCAGAGATACCTGAGATGGAGCTGGGGAAGTCTGTGTCTTTCAGGGAAAATAAAGGGTACTTGGAGATGTGGTAGTGGCAAAAGCATGCAGAATTCATCCAACACCAGTGGAATAAGTCACAGCAAACCTGTCCCACAGCACTGATTACATTATAAAAGCTCTGTAGCTTCTCTAGATTCAGTAAATTGCCTGGTATCTCAGAAAACAAAGTGTGTGACCAGTCCACATTGCTGAGCTAAGAAAACAGTTCAAGCTTCCTTCTGTTCATTTTTTCCTTCTAGGTATCTGATCAATGGAAGAAGGACTGTGACAAGAGAAAATCTATTTCTAATATCCAGAGCTGCATGTGAGCTATTACTGAATTCATAGTAGCTGTCTCTCACACTGCCCACGCAGTCCCAGTTATTATCAAGTCAACAGTTTTCAGAGCATCCTGTGACTCAAAACGCAAAGATAGAAATGTTAAAAGCAATTTAACAAGATGCCTTAACATGATGTATCATAAACAAGACACATTATTTTAGTTATATTCATAAGCTTAAATACGTGTAGAATTGTGTTCAATGCAGTTTTTTGTTTGTTCACAGGAAGAACAGAATTATCTCATATAAAAGACAGCGTTGCTTTTAAGCAAAGCTGACACTCTTAGCTCTTGGAAATGTTAAAGATTTCCTGTTACCCTAATGCTGGGTTAAAAATGTGGTTATAGATTTGAAATTTGGATAGATCTTATAGAGACTATTAAAAGTCTGAATTGATTTGTAGCATTGCAGCACTCAGCTAAACAGTGCATTTTCACAAAAAGATCATGTACATATGTTTGGGAAACTATCATGTTAAAGGACCTCAAGGAGTTTCAAAGGACCATATGTGCTTTAAATGGGATCTCAAATAACACAGATAGGTATTTGACAACTCAAAACAAACAGAAAAATGCCTCCAAACACAATTTTGCACATATTTAAGCTATGAGTCTAACTAAAATAATGTTTCTTGTTTCTGATTCATTATGTTAATATATCTCGTTAAATTGTTTTTAAAATTTCTTTTCTATGTTTATGTTTTCAGCTTGAGTATAAATTGCAAAATCACTGTGTCTACACAATTATTTGTAGATTTCCTCTTAATATCTCTCTCATTTTAAACATCAATGTTTGTATTTCTAAAAGTGTGCATGGCTATAAAGAAAACTATACTGCTTAGGGTAATGATAGGTTCCCGTTTTCCAAATTGCTTTTCCCATGACAAAACCATTACTGTAGAATTTGTATTGCTGCTTTCTGTATAGCAACAAATTGTACTCGTGTCAGGAGTATGCATAAGTGGTTTTTTTTCTCTTTGTATACAAAATGAGTAGTTTTTTCATTTTCTATTTATCATCCCTAAAAGCAAAACCACTTTCATGTTAGTGCCTTGACGCAGCAAGATAACCAGTAGAGAACCAAACATAATAGGATTTTCCAAGTACCCACCCAACTCAGGGCCTTTAGCTCTGCAAGCTCTCCAAGGAGAGATAAAAGTTACCCTGTGGTTTCTACTGGTCTTACTGTTTAACGTTTTTATTCAATCTCTTCTAAGAGAAAAGGAAATAACAATTAAGTGTTAAAATCACATTATAATTCAACAAAAGATCCATGTCTGGCTTGTATTAGTGCCTTTCAAAAATTGTGGTCCATTGTTATAAAGCCGCTCCTGAGTGAGACTTACACACATGGAATTCCACAGGAACAACCTAAACTGATTTAACATCATATTTACATAATTAATGTTTTCAGTGACTTTGATGTGGAATTAAATGTAAACTTGAAACTTGAGAAAGTTAAAAGGTTTCAAACCATTAAGATCATCTTTCTATAAGCCCTCTAAAAATTGAAGGAAAGAAATTTCCTAAGCATAGACCACAGAGATGGCTCAAGCCATAGATGGCAGTTTTTGACTGATCTGAATTTTCAGAATAGCATAACCCATTTCTGTAAAACTCAGGTTTTTGACAGCTGCTTAGCATCTTCCCAGTTCAATAGTTTGGAAGATCTCAGTGACAATCAGTTTGAAAAGGTCAGTGATTTTTGGGGTGGCTCTTGGTGGATGTTTAAGGGACTTTCTCCAGTTCCTCACAGACTCCAAGGAAATTAAATTTGTTGGGCTCTGGAAGCTGTTCACTCAGGGGTTCAGCACAGGCAGATGAGAGAATTCCCTGTCTTTTGTAGGATATAAAAAATTATTTAAAAAATTAAGCAGGTCAGTATTAGGATGCAGAAATTAGGACTGTGGTTGCACACAACACACTGATGAACCACACAACAAGGGTGAGCTAGGAAGGGAGGATGAGGAGAATGTTAGGTTATTGAAGGCAAGGAGCTGAGACATGATATAATCAGAATTGGCTGAATGGTGCAATCAGAGGGCAGTAGTCAATGCCTAATGACCAGATGATCAGTGACAAGGGGTACTCTGCAGGGGTCCACACTGGGACCAGTACTGATTCATATCTTCATAAGTGGCATGGACAGTAGGGCTGAGCGCACCTTCAGCAAGTTTTGAGATAACCCCAAGCTGAGTGGTGCAGTAGACACACCTGAAGGATGGGATGCCATCCAGAGGGACCTGGGCAAGATCAAGAAGTGGGCATACGTGAACCTCATGAGGTTCAACAAGGCCAAGTGCAAGGTGCTCCCCCTGGGTCAGGACGACCCTGCTATCAGCACAGGCTGGGGGATGAAGGGATTAAGAGCAACCCTGTCGAGAAGGACTAGGTGGTGTTGATGGACATGATCTTTCAATGTGCACCTACAGTCCAGAAATCCAGCTGTGTCCTGGGCTGCATCCAAAGCAGCATGACCAGCAGGGAGAAGATTCTGCCCCTCTATTCCACTCTGGTGAGACCCCACCTGCAATGCTGCATCCAGCTCTGGGGTCCCCAGCACAGGAATAACATAGATCTGTTGGAGTGAGTCCAGAGGAGAATGGAATACTTCTCCTATGAAGACAGTCTGAGAGAGACAGGATTGTTCTGCCTGGAAAAGCTAAGGCCCTGGGGAGACCTTCCAGTACCTAAAAGGGACTTACAAGAAAGATGGGGAGAGACTGTTCAGCAGGGCTTGTTGTGATAGGGCAAGGGGTAATGATTTTAAATTAAAAGAGGGTAGATTCAGACTACATAGAAAAAATTTTTTACAAATGAGGGTAGTAAAACACTGCTCAGAGAGGTGGTGGATGCCCCTGGAAACATTCAAGGTCAGGTTGGATGGGCTTTGAGTAACCTGGTTTGGTTGAAGTTGTCACTGCTCTTTGCAGGGGGGTGGTCTACGTGACCTTTAAGGGTCATTTTCAACCCAAACCAATATATGACTGATCTTTGAGGGCCTGCAGGAGGGGAAATCCACTGAACATCTCTTTTCCATGCCCCTTTCTTTCCTATGCTGAACACCAGTTTTGACCATGCCCTTATAACAAGGTGGTATTTTCAGTGTCACTGAAATTAATGTCTGAAGTCAGAAAAAAATTTTATATCTGAAACTCCACTGTCATCACACTGAGTGAAAAGCTGGGCCAGTATGTTAACATTGGAAAAAATGAAGGTGAGGAAAATCAGTATATCCAGACAAGTAAGGTATATATCCAGTCATCCTTTCTATGAAATTTTTCTGTGGTAAAAGGCAAATTTGTTTTCTAGCTGCTTTGCATACCCTACACTTTTTTTCTTTTCTTTTTTTTTTTTTTAAGAAAATATGGAATTTACTGATACTCTGAAAGGCTGATTACATAGTCGTGAAGTATTGTCAGAAAGTTGGGAGGGAAATGTATGACTGCTGGGCTTAATTGGAAGAAATCACTTTTTTAAAAAAAGAAAACCTACTTTAAATAATGAGCACTAAAGCAATAATACTTCTGAAATATTGTGTTTTGTGAATGAAGAAGAAAGACAGTCAGACTAAACTCACACAAGTTAGCCGCTGAGTGAAAAAAATACAAAAGAGGCAGTATATTTTCTCATCATTATGTAAAGATCTGTTTAGTTTAATGCAAAAACTATGATCTAATTGTAACCTCAAGATCAAGTTCAGTAAAACTTACCTTCAAAGGACTGGCCAGGTACTCAGTTTGCCAGCTGAAACTGGTGTGCAACAATGATCTTTGCTCCTAAGAAATTTCTGATGTCTAAAATGATTATGCATCTGGCTTATTTAGTGTTGTTATGTATAGAGAACTATTTTGCCTTATATTGTGAGATTTTTAAACTCTATAGGCCTTTTTGCGTGTGCTCCGCTGTCACAATTTGAAAAGAGCTGGTTTTCACAGAGAAAGAAATTTTCCCCAAAGATTATTTGTTCGCAAAGAATTTGTTATTTCTGTAAGAAAAGGTTACTTCTGGAAAAAAAAATCCAAGACTGAAACCAATTTTTTTCACTTTCACATCCACAGATTCATAAACACCTGCGGCAGAAAAACTTTGCAGCTTGATAATGCCAACATGCAATGTTATTTCATTGCTCTTCCATAGGCCAACTTTCACAATATCTGTAAAACATACATATTCCTGCCTTGCACCATGAAATTATGGTAAATGCAGTACTGAAATATGTGTTTACATGCTCATACGTGTAAAATCCACAGTCTATTATAACCTTGTAAGTATTACTGGAGAGGAAAAGAAAAAAGCATGTCCTGAAGAGGAAAAGAAAAAAACAATCCCTGTTAAAAGAAAAACCAAACATCTAATATATTGGGGGTTTAAACCTTTTCCAAGTGGAGAATGTGAGTGCAAATGGAAAAAGGAACTTTGTATTTATACAAAACATGCAATGAATGTGAAACCTCTAGAAATTTAAGGAAATGGTTGGGTTTATTTTCCTGGTGAATGATGTTTTTGCTTCAGGAATTACTCACATCTCATTGGTAAACTTGGAAGCAGATGAGTTTGACTTAGTCTACTGTCAGTTCAATGACTTTAGTAATACTTTAAAGGCTTTAATGTGACTGCACTGAACTGCACAGACTTTAATAGCAGCTTTCAAAAGCAGTGATGGGATTGGTCTCAAGCCTGACTTGTCACTTAGCACTGGAGTTCTTGTAAACAAGTCTAGCAGACGTCTGTGCAATCACTTCATTCATATAATTTACTTTGCAGAAGTACTTGTTTCTCTTCAGAAAGGCTGAAGACAGATTATTTGTTTCTGTGTGGGCATGTAGCAATCTCCCATGGAAGAACACTACATTTGACGCAGCTTTTGAAACAAAATTGTATTGTCTTGATAATAAAACAATAACAGGAATTTTAAGATATAAATTATGTTTCTAAAATTCATTATATACTTCTTCTCTTTTAGGCAGTTCAGTAGAGACCCCTGGAAATGGAGGTATTAGTACTCATTCAATTTCTTATAAGTTCAGTGGCCATGTCTTAATCAGCACAGATCAGAGGGCAATTAAAATGTGTAACAAGTGTCTTCTGATAAGTTTTTTTATTTATACCAAAAGTACTTTTAACTGCTGCAAAATCAGTGGTCTGAAAAATAAGAAAAGAAATAAAAAAATTTGATAAGAATGTTGCAGTGATTTTAAGATCTTAATGTGCTGCACATTCATCTTCCTTTGTACTACAAGTCCCTCCCAAGAAGTATTAATGTAAGGCAATAAATTAGGATATTAGAAAGCTTAGCTCTATTGCATGGCAGTGATGATAGACTTTTGCTCTATTAGTTTCTCTGATATTTTTTTTTTATTTATACCAAAAGTACTTTGCATTTAATAGTGGGTGAAGAGGAACTCCACAACAGATTATGGCTTGGAAATTCTAAGGTGGAGGGCTGGGATTTTTTGAGGGTGAAGAATAATACACATTAAAAAGCCTGCAAGTTTTTGGGGGATTTCAAAGACTGTTTTGGCAGCCTGACAGCTGTGTAACACAGACTCTGGGAGGCACTGCCAGCACAGCTTGGTAGAAAGGTGCAGTGCTGCAAAGAGCAAGCCTCTAGTGTTGCCAGGGCTGAGGTACCAGCGTGCAAACCACAGCCATCTCAAGTCTTTTCTGACATGGAGACATTACTGGGTTATACAGCATTTGGGGCAGCACAGGATGTGATCATGGCGCTCTTTGACATCTCCGGCCACATAGTGCCAGCAGCTTTAAGCAAATTGAATGTATGTGGAGAGGATTCATCAGAAGAGCTTTAGGACAGAAGAGACTTCATTCCATTTATTTCTGTCAGTATTTTCTGATGGTCATATCTTATCTGATTCTGAGTTAGCATTGCTACCTTGCCAACACCTAGTTAAAATGGAAAACTTTAATTTGTGACAACTTCCTTTAAGAAGAAAATCATAATTGGTTGGATAAATCAATCTCCTTCCCTCTTTGAGTTTGGATTGTATCCTATATCTTCCAAAACTTTCGAGACTCAGGTGCTTCTGTAATACTTTCTTGTTTATCCTATTCCCATTTGCACCACATTTGAATCTGTCTAACCTGTGTTCCAAGTAAGTACTTTATGACAGTGCTCTGTGAAATAGGGGCTCCTTTGAAGTACAGAAAAAGAAAAATAAATTTGTCTTAGAATTTCAGGGATGCAGCTTTGTTATTATCTCAGCCTCTTCTGGAAGGTGGAAAAGAGAGCTTTTTGCTGAAGGTGTCTGTATGGTGGAGGTAGGTTCAGGGTAATATAAATGTAGACAACAAATTTATATCTCTAGCATTTGGAATAGCCAGCCCTAGGATGTTTTCATGTTCATAGATATATTTTTCTCTCTCCTACACTCTTGTCAGATATAATGAAATAAATCATGTTGAAACACCAAAATCACACAGAAAGTACTGTTGATTTTTGTAATCTGGGTTGGTTTTGATTGTTTGTTTTCTGGAATAATGTGGATTTTGTTTTTGGTGATTGTTGTTTTTGGGGTTTTTGGGAGAGAAGGGGGATTTTTTTGTTCCAGTAGTCTTGCTCCTGGAACAGCCAACTAACTAAAAGTGAAAGAAAAAAATCTCAAAGAAAAGCAAGCATTTGAAAATAGGGGGTATTAGTGATTTTTTTTTGGTTGTTGTTTTGTTCTCTGAATATGCTCTCCATTTTTCTAATCTGCATCCTGATGCATAAAAGAATAAAAAAGGGGTTGGACTGTGCTCTTTTGGGGTTTAACTTCTCTCTTCTCTCACTTCCTGTCAGCTGTACTGACGCTCAAGTTTTGGATCAGTCTTTAGAGCAGGAGAGAAAAATCTCATTAGAGAAAATTTAAAAGGGATAGAGTGATCTAGGTATGATGTTTTCAACAGTCTGCACTATTACTCAGTGTTTTTATTAATATTTTTAACTCAGTGAAGACTAGTGCTTTGTGCCAGAATTTGCAAGACAAGTTGCAAGTTTATATGAGGCTGGTACTGAGGTTTTTCTGCTCTTAAGAAGATAAGGATCCTCATGCATTCCCTGTGAAGAGCACAGCCCCTCCAGCTCTTGAAAATTCAGCTTTTCCACCTCACAAGGACAGCATGACAATGGCAGAGAAGTCACTGCATCCATGTTTCACTCTCTAACCAGCAGGGCACACTGCAGCATGCAGAGGCCTGGGCATCACTTTGTCTCCTCAGTCCTGCTCTCTGAAACAGCCATTTGTCACAGCTTCTGTTACAGCCCTTGGGGCCATACTTTGTAAAGGGCTGAATGGTTTTAATTGCCTCTGAATTCACTCAGCAGCTCTTGCGAGATATCCCAGGCTTGCTAATCCCTTTTCATCATCACCTGCTCTTTTTTCATGAACCATAAAGATTACAGGTGATACCAGCTTTTACTCCTTGAATCCAGTCCCCACACATACTGTCAAGATAAAGGTGAGACCTCTGCATGCTACCATCAATGGTCTTGAGCCTTTGAGTCCCCTGAGCTTTTCTGTGTTTAGGCTGTTACAGAGAGAATATAATAATTAAAATTGTGTGAATAAGCTATGATGAATAATTTATCATACAAATTCCTCTATTTTGTCTCTTAGGAATATCTCAAAGTAAATTGACTTCTGTTTGTTTTTTGAGTGGTTCATTGTCCAAGGAAGCATTCCTCTTTTGTGATTAATAGTTAACGCTATCTTTCATCTGGTTCTGTTTTGACTGTTTTTCAGTCTTGATTGGCCAAACAAGTCACACTGGGATTTACCTTTATTCTAAAATAAATAAAAAATATTGCCATAAATATTTTACAATGTCACTGCAAAATCTCTAAGTAAGATAATTAATGCTTTTCGTATGTTCTAAGTGAGTGACTGAGGTATATTTTTAATATAAAAGCCTGCAAACAACTAAGCCACTAAAGACTCACATGTAGCTGATGTCATGGGTTTACCAGAATACAGGTTGAAGTATTTAGACAATGCTCTCAGCTATCCAGGTTGTTTAAGATGTGTCACACATGCAAACACACATACATATGAAAATGTACATGAAATTTTTAGTTCTGCCTTAATGCAAAAGAAACTTGTATAAAAGTACTGTAACACTAATTGGGAGATTTTTGGTGCAGCTTTAAGTAAAAATTCAGTTTAATTTATTTGTTTCCTGTTAAATCTGTTGTGCTGCCAGTGATTTTTCTCTTCTTATTACTCTGAAATCAGGGTCTTAGGTTGTAAAATCAGCATGCAACTGCTAACTGCAGGGGAAGCATCTGGTACACTGACAGGAGTTGCCCATTTGTAGGCTCAACCTCCATACATTAGAAAATTAGTTCCTATGAGAGGATATATCCTGAGTAAGTGTATGGACATTGGAGGGATTCACCTTAAAAGACATCACCAAATCAGCCATATGAAGGAATTTTGTAATGCACCCAGTGCTATGATTACTGCACCTGTCTCTCGCCATGTCTGGAATAGTGTAGCTGCCTTAAGTTCCTGATCCACCATTGTATATCAGGGTATAATTAGATCCACAACTTTAACAGTAACAGTATAAAATAGCATAGTTTAGTTGGAATCAAAGGATTTTCTTAGCTAGGTATTTTATTTATAGTGCCCTTTCTAACTTTTTTCTGGGATGCCTTTTTTTCTTCTGTCATATTTTCTGCTTTGGATTATACAGTGTTCATGTATAAAGACCCAGTATCTTTATAGTTGCAGAATCCAATAATTTACCTTACAGAAAAAACTAGTAAATGATATCTATTAATTTCCTATAAAAATAATCCCAAAATTACCCTGAAAATGTCTTCCAAATACCTTTTAAAAAATCATTTTCCCTCCCTTAATCATAGCCAGAGTGTAATATGTTATTATGGTAAATTAATGCTTTTTGTTAGAGAAAAGTACTTTGAAACATAATGGTAACATCTAAAGGCATGCTTTTTCATGAAATTTTTGTTCCTGTTGATGTTATTTAAGTCTAACTTATAAGAGAGTTCTCACAAGGATCTTAAGAAATGTTTTTAGAGGGAGTGGAAGGACTGAAAGGGTTTTAAGTTTAGAGCAGAGATGCTGTAAAAAACTGCTGAAGTGATAAACATTGCTGTCTGTACCATGTTTTAATTTCTGTGCATGGGCATGAAGATATGTGCATGTCTCTTCCTCCTTCCCACTGCCTTGAAAACGCAGACATCCTCTGTTTTTATATTGTTTTGAGTAATAAGTGATAAGATCGAAGGAAATTACTAAAACACAGGAGAATTATAAGTGTAGACTGGAACAGATGTTTCAAATATGGCAAATGTTATTTTAGGATCATTATATCTTCTTCTGTGCGTTTTGAGACAGTAAGACCTGAAATGTCAAAAAGCCAGGGTTTTTTTTTGGGTCTTTATGTAGGATTTTTATTACTACAATTAAATTGATGAATTTGATACTTTCTTTCATTTGACACAAGCCTTTCATGTCCCTCTTATATTTGCACATATAGAAAGATGTTAAAAATAGGAAATGTTTTATGGCATGTATTTTTTCATATTTTTAAAAGGCATAGTGCTTGTGACTATTTGATATTCTTCATACATGAGTTCATTCCCCACATACAAATAATTTAACAAGGTTTTCATGGGAGCCCTGTGCTACTATGTGGATAAGTCATTCACTGAAAGCCAATACTGCTAGATCTAAAAGCAGTGGCAAAAAATATTTGCCTGGAGTACATTGAAGCATGAAAGCCACGTTTAAACTGGTCCTGGAGGTTGCTCCAAAGGGCACCCTGAGGAATTTCTTACGGACAGGATAAGTGACACAGCCTGTCCACATGATCATGTAGAGAGGTAATGTAGTTTTGCTGTTTATAAGTACGTTCTCAGAAAAGTTTTTATGTGTTGAAGAGATCATGCCTTGTAAGGGTGTAAAACTTTTTGTGGTATTTATGGCAGTCAGCAGATAGACTTTACAGTGAGTTTGTTTTGCTATAATGCACAACAATCTATATGGTTCAGTTGAATGACAGCAGTTTAGTTTATTGCTAGGAAAAAAAATTAGCTACACTAAGAAAAAGACATGCCTAATCTTTCATCACTGGTCTCTCACTAAGTACAGATTCAAACTTCCAGTCAAGATGGGAGAGAAATCAGGCTGCTTCTGTGCTAAGATATGTGTCCAATTCTTGGACATCTAGTCCCCATAGAGACTTGAAGCCATTCTAAAGCAGGCGATAGATTACTTAATTTAAGCAATGTTCATCAAATCACTAAATGGGATTCAGCCAAGCATTTTGGCTCCAACCGTATTGCAAAGTAGACAAATTCTCCTGTACAGCACCTGTGACATGCCAGAATGATCCAGTCTACCCCGAGCTGCGCTGATGTGTACTAACTAGTTGGAATAAAAATCTGGACACCCAGGGCTGCTCTTGCTGCCGCAGGCTGCAAACCTGCAGTGTCTGAGGTGAAGGGTATGAATGGGACACAGACACCAACACAGCCACAACCGTGAGATGTGACCAGCACATACAAGGAGTTCTGCTAGTTTGTGTCAGCTAAAATACAGCCTGAGGTATGCACATGCGAAATGGCTGACGAGCTGAGAAACACCTAAGGCCTTGACTCCTGTGTTTTTTAAAGCATGGCTGGCTGTATTTTCTTCAGGTTTTTTGGAGCAGATTTATTGCTGTTCCCTTGCAATAAGCACCATGTAGCAAGGCTGTGCCTGCAGAAGACAGAGCTGCAGTTGCAGTACTGTTGGAGAAACGAAGTGCAACACATTTCAAAAATGCCTCATGTGTCTTCTAATCAGAAAGGGCTTCTGCACAGTAAAATGATACCATGATTTCTTGTCTAATACTGAGTTGACTGTCCCTGGAACCTGTGATATGAATAAACTCAGTAAAACCGTGTCAGTGTGGCTGTCACCCCTTGAAGCTTTAGTCCTTCCCATATGCCAGAGGAAAACCCATAATTTAGCAGCAGAATGTTTCAACTAAGCTGGTTGGTTCTATCACAGCATTGGACTAGAATAGCTGCCTTGCTGTTTGGCAGGGCACATTCACTTCCGAATGGAATTTACCATTTAAACAAATGCTATACCAGCTCCTCACATAATTTTTATGCCAGTGTGATTTGCATCACCTTAACTATGTATTGTCTGAAGTGCTGATTATATGTACTTGTGTTGGATTGGATAATGCTCTGTGAGCATTATCTTGTTGATTCGTTGTATTATTATGCTTTTTATCTGAAACTCAGCTTTTAGTAACTGCAGACCTTCATCAGTTTCAAGTAGGCTTAGATTCCCTGCTTCTAACAGAACAAGTTTTTTATTTTTATAGCTTTTTTTATTGGCCTTTTTTTCCCCTTTAGATTATTATTGTTATGACTGTTATTTTGGTGCGGGAAGGCAGACTTCTTCTCCGACATTCTTGGAATCCAGATGGAGAAAGTGAGGGACCAGACAAAAGTTTCTTCATGTTGATGCTTCACCTGTGCAGTCAACTTACGTGTGTACATGTATGACACAGGCTCGGTGTAAAGGGGCATTAACAACTCCAGCTATGCTGCACAACTCCTTCATCCTTGTAAGTATTGTGTTATTTTATAAGGGGATATCTTCAAATAGAACATAGCATTGATACCCAGAAAGGTGAAGGGAGACTGGCACATTTATTAAGAAATACAGACTCACTCACGAGAATCTAAGACAGGTCTTGGCAACATTTACTCTACATCTGCACTAGTATACTGAGTTGTCCATCATATTTATTCCTTTAAAACTTTCATTGATATTTTATTTTCAGAAATAAACAACTTTCCAGAAGCAGACTGGGAAAAGAGTTGGTAAAACACAAGAGATGAGAGATGTCTGAATACAGAAAAAAGACAATAAATTTCAGTTTTGCTCTGGTCTATCAGTTATAGAAAAATATAACTGAATCCTTCCAACTTTCTGATGTTGATGAACATCAGTAAAGCAAAAATGAATTTTTTACTTTGCTTGACACAGGCCAGCAGCTAGTTGGCTTTCAATATTCTTGAAAGTAACCTGAAGACTTTTAAATTATATCTGACTTCCCCTTAAAGGCCTAGAGGTAGGGATTTTTTAAAGAATTATGGCAGCATGGCTCCTTTTTTTACTCCCAGCTGTCTTTTCTAAAAGGAATACAATATAGACCCAAAGGCTTTATGTGTGTTAGTATCTCCTGGTGCTGGAGAAATAGCCAAGTACTTTGAAGTAGTTACTGTCTTTTATTTTTTTTCATCACATGAAAACCTCTGCATTTACTGAAATAGTTTCTGAGGTAGATAAATACCAATAGTTAATAAGATATACACACCTGCTTTGAAATTGTTCTTACAGTATTCAGCTCTTTAGCAGTTTCTTCTGTGCATAGAGTATGTTGGTGAAAACAAGAGAGGTAGCTAGAGATCAAAACTTTGCTGAACTCAAATTTTTAACCCTCTTCCTTCAGAAAAGGTTTTAAATCTTTTGTTGTTGGTTTTGCTCTCTTTTCCCTTTGACATTATTGCAGAAATTATGTACACAAATGTTTTCAGAATATATGAGTTTTGTATTGCTCTAGCAATTATGCCATATTGCAGAGTAGTTATGTTAATGCTGTACTACTTCTGCATGCAAATAGTTGAAATGAGAGCACTGAAATGCAGCTTCTTATAACTAGATCCCCACTACTAGTTTTCCGCTACATAATGGGTGTTCATCTTTCCATGTACATGATTCTGCTTCTCTTGTATTTGCCTACCGCTGTTTCACTGCCTGTGTGCCTGTGATTGTAGTGTAAGCATGTACATGTCTCTCTGTGGGCTTTTGTCTAAGCATGGAGGGGTTTTTATGAGTTTCTAAGGACTTACAAAAGCAGAAGCAAGTAATGTGTTTTTTTGGTGGCAATTCCACACACTCTCTGAAAAATCTATCATTTATGTACAAAAGAGAAAACAAAGAGAATCACCACATATGTACTTAATATGGAAAAGCAACCAAATATACAGTATCTTGAAGAAATATTTTGAGTATA
This sequence comes from Grantiella picta, assembly GCA_013397955.1. Lineage (NCBI taxonomy): Eukaryota > Metazoa > Chordata > Aves > Passeriformes > Meliphagidae > Grantiella > Grantiella picta. The sequence continues at coordinate 647,795 of VZRM01008648.1, forward strand.
GTAAAAAAATTCCAAGTTAACTTCCAAAAAGAATTAGTCTTAGCATCTACAAAGTCCTAATATGGAAAACACTTGATGTAAATATTCTGTCGTCAAATATTATATAATACAGTGATAATGCCTTATCACAACACTGTGCATTATATTAATAGCTATATCATAGTGTTATATACATGATAGAATTAGGTAATGTTACATGTATGGCATGGGTGCTACAATAGCAAAAATTGTTTCCATGGTCCCCATCTTTTGTTTGAATCTCAGGCATTTGCCATTACTGTTTTTGATTCGTTACCTCCAGTGAAGTAAAATACTCCAGTTTTATTTACAGCACTAGACAAGTTTAAACACAGGCTTGGATATAAAAATAAAACAGAAAAAAAGTACAGAACAAGCTAATATCTGGTATCCTTATCTTTAGTTATCAGTTAGGCTTTATCTAAGGTAGTCCGAGCTGTGGGAGTCAAACAACCACCTTAACACTGTTTTATAATTGCCTTCCAGATGAGTGGCTGTGACTTGGTACAAAGGAATCTAATTTGGGGAAACACATTATATTTTGATATATATATTTTGATATATATATTGAGTTTGATTAGTTCCAGGGAATTTTAGGAGAGGAAATGTATCATCATCTAGGCTTGCCAAAAACTTTAGGTTTTGTTTCTTTGTGTTTTTTTTTTTTTTTTTCAGTTCCAGGTGGTGGGATTGCAAGCCCCTGTAATTAAGAAAAAAAAAATAAATAAAAGGGCAGGGAGCAGAATATATTAACATCTAAGACTTGAAAAGTTTCACATATATTAATATTGAACACCTAATAATCTACAACCTGTCAATAAGATGCAAAAAAAGTCAGTCCTAAAGGGTTTTTTCATTTTTCTAAATTTTGGTATCGTTTTCATGCTCTTCTCTCATTAATAAAACATAGTTGCCTAATAATATAACCAAATATGTGCCTGCATTGGCAGAATCCTTTATTTAAGACAATTGGATTTGAGAAGAGGCTGTTAGTGGCCCACCACCCCATTTATACCCTAATCTGGTTGCAGCACTTAGCAAAATAATCACATCCATTACAGAGTGATCTATTAATTATATAACCAATATTTTGCAATTTTTTACTAAGGACTTGTCATATCATAGTTTAAAATGTAAGACTCTCCCTCCCAGGCAAGTGGTCTAGCTACCAAAAGCCATTGTCACCATTCTTTTATTTGTCCCAAATGATACTTAATTATCTCAAACAATAAGCCAGCAGCAATGAGGTCATAAACCACCTCCCATTGCAAGTGTTTGGTTGTTGGCTAAGACATTACTGTAGGGCAGATAAAACAGTTTTTCAAATATTTTCTGGCAAAGAAAAGGAAATAATTGCATTCAGGGTGACTACCCACTTTCTATTAAATGAAACTGTGCCAGCATCTTCTCCTCCTCCTTTGGCTGTCCTTTGATAGGAAAGAAGAATGCTTTCATGTTTTTTAAAAGGTGCCGAACTCTGGGTGATTACTCAGAGCTGTGACTCCCAAGTGAAGGGCAACCAGCGCTTCAAAGGATCTAATTGCTCCTGAAAGGCAGAAGGTTTAAAAGCTCTGTCATGGATGCTTTGTATTACATTGGGTAGTTCTCTCTCCACCCATCAGCTTTTGAAAATTGCATTTTTTCTTCTCTGTGTTTTATATAAGGAGATAGGAAAGAAGCTGTTACTTACATTGTGTCTGAAATTCTATCAATTGGGGGATATAGACACAGATTACTTGTGAAATTAACTTAGTCATGTAAATTCTGTGGTTCAGAGATGTGGGTAATACCAATCACATTAGAAGGAATACATTAAAAGCCAAGGACTGAAATACTTCATGGCTTGGAACCATGGAAATTTAGTAAATTTTACTTTTTCCTCTGGCTTTTATAGTTGTTCTTTCTGCACAGGCAGTGGAACCAACGATTCTTGTGAAGAATATTGGGACAGTGTCTGGGTAGGGATGGGATTAGGAAATCCAAGGTATGTTTGGAATTGAATTTGGCAAGAGATGCTAAGAATAATAAGACCCAGTGGAAGAAAAACATGGGCCTGTCAGAATGGTTTCAGAGGAGGTCCATAAATGTCATCAGATGTCTGGAACCTCTCTCCTATGAAGACTGCCTGGGAGATTTAGGCTTATACAGCCTGAAGAAGAGAAGGCTCCATGGAGATTTTTCAATACTTAAAGGGAGTTGTAAGAAAGACGGACACTCTTTACCAACAACTTTTGTGTCAGGAAAAGGGGCAACATTTTTTAAATAAAGAGAAAGGTAGATTTATATTAAAAGTAAGGAAGACATTTTTTATGGTGGATATTGAGAGAGGATGTTCAAAGAAATTGTGGATATCGCTTGGAAGCATTCAAAGTCATGTTGGACAGGGCTTTGAGCAATCTGATCTAGTGAATTATGTCCTTGCTCATGGCAGGGGCTTTGGAGAAGCTGATCTTCAAAGGTTCCTTCCAACCCAAGCCATCCTATGATTCTATGATTTTGATCAGAGGATCCTAAACCACAATCGACAGAAGTTTTCTACAATAATATAACTCCTACAAACACCTTAAAGCTGACTGTAGTGTCATTTACATTCAAACTTATTCTCAGCAGCAACTACTATTCATGGATTTCCACTGCATTGCTGAAGTTTTATGTAATTTTTTGGATACGTATAGTTATATGGGCATCAAAAGGAGGAAAATAACCATGAGAAATCTCTATTCCCAGAGAATAGGCACAGTATTAGTCTAATGCTTTCCCAGATATCATCCATCTTTAAGATAATTCAATATTTGTGTTGTAGACTGTCTTCCTGCAATCTCTTCCGTCCTGTGCAATGCAGGGCTGCTCAGGAATAGTTACAGCAACACCTGCTGAAGAAGTGGGAAATCGCATTTCCTTCCCTGGCCTTGGTCCTGAAGCACAGGGAGGGGAAGAATGAGGGCTGCTGCTGTTTAATACCTAAAATGAGTTCCTACCACAGAAGATTCCCAATTGTTTGCCTTCAAGAGTAGCAATTGCGCTAGACATGTCACCTCTGTGTCACTCAGGGATTAAACTAATGTGAAAAGGATTTCAGCTGCCTTCTCTGTGCCTTATGTGCTGTTGGATTTTGCAAAGATTACTTGTGTAGTCAGGAAACAAAATGTCAGATTTGCACAACGGGGAAATGATAACAGTGTTTCAAAGAGTAGAAAATCTTGCCTACAAAAGAAATGGAAATTGTACTAATTTCTGAGGCACTGAAATTTGACTAATTCACGATGATCTCAGGTCTCTTGGTCTTGTTTGTATTTCTGTGTATGTATCATATGAATTCTCATTTCAAAATACACCTACAGTAATAATATTGGGGGGGGGGCTATTCAGCATGTGAATTTCCATTTGCTTCTTTTATCTTTCATGATTCAAGTTTAAAATGTGTTGTAATGGGGCAATAGTAGCAATAAACACCTTTCAAAATGCTGTATAGGGATGTGAGCAAGGTACAGAACAAAGTACTGGAAACTCCAAACTTTTATTCCACACCTCTGTTTTTGGATAAGCAACTTCTCTGTGTTTCTTCCATGTTACCACCTGGGGAGAGTAACTCTTACAAGCCTCACCAGGTTGTTGTCAGCATTAATTATAATGTTTGCAAAGTGCTTTGAAGATAAAAAGTGCTAGCTAAGTGCTAAGTAGTATTTTTATTCCGCTGGAGTCAGAGTAATGTCAAAGAGAATGTCAGCTTCAAAGACTTTGCTGTCAGATATAGAGTGCTCGCAGAATAGATGAAGGTTATTTAATGTTACCTACACACACTGAAAAATCAATGGTCAATATAATGCTTTCTTTAATCCAAGTAATACTGAGATACTTCTGTTTTAAAAACCTATTTAATATAGTAATAAACTTTTGTTACATGATTATTACAAAATGGGTGGATTTCCAAAATCTGCCAATTAGAGCCAGAATTAAATAATACACAAGACACAGGCTGGAGAGAAAGCAAATGCTGTTTAAGTTTTAAGAACATTCATAAGGAATCTTCTCAGTCTGACCATTCATGGGACTCTGGCAGTCACACTCTCAAGGCCAGAGGGTTCCACAGCTGGGATGGAAGCCCCTTTACAGTGGCAGCTCCAGTGCTCCAGCGAGTTCCCTGCTTGACTCCCTGCACACCCCACTCTCCCACAGTCAGAACAGGTTTCCCAGCCGGTTTGACCCCAAGTTTCCCATGGCAGAGACTCAGATGTCTGATTCCATAAAGCCATTTATTCATGGTGCAGTAAGACAGGAACAGCCCAAGCTGGTGCCTCTGAGGAGCACACCCAACGGGAGCCCTGGGCCGTTATCCTCTCACAGTCCAAGTGAAAGTCTTGATCTTCTACCAGACTCTTTCCCCCTCTTTGTGTCTATCCATCCTATTGGTCACAGATCTTCATCTCCTTTGTTATCCAAAAGGTCAGCAATTCCCAGCTCCTGCTATGTCTCTGTGTGCATTCACCTGGCTGGTGTCACCCATCTTCATGCCCTTTGTTATCCCAAAGTTTGGCAGCTCACAGCCCCTTTTCTGGGGGTCCCACCCAGAGCTCAACCTGCATTTCAATCTGCATCTCAATGAGCAGCTTGCAGCCGAGCCCCTGGACCAGATGTATTCCTCCACAACACAGGGCTTTCTTTTGGAGGGGGGGAGGATGGAAGAATGTCTCAAAGGAGAAGTTGTTTTAACTACGTTTTAAATAAATGTTATGTACAGGTGAAGAAAGAAGTGAAAACCAGCAGACAAAATTTTGAATGGAGCTTAAATTTGGTCAAGATCTATGCTTTGTACAACCCCTTAAACAAGAAGTCAGAGATTATTAGTGTTTATTCTTTATATTAAAGCACTGTAGTACTATGCTCCCCTTACAAATTTTAAAAAACATGGTTTTTAATTTGACTTAATTCAGTTTTGGCTTTTATTTTAATTTCGTTGGAGATTTTTGTTTTAATTTGATCTCTTTTCAAAATTCATACAAGTTTGTTCAAAGTAATACTTCTCTTATTCACCTTGAAACTTAGAGCTGAGAAGATGAAGTTGTGGCTCATGGACTTTATAAGTGTTGACATTTCTGCAAGCTTGAGCTTTCACATCTTGCTTCATGATCCCTGGCAGGTTGAGGAGTGTTTCAAAAACCTTAGCCCCCAAAATCATGACCCTTCAGTTTTAAAATCATCTCAACCTTTAAAGGAACTTGAGTTTGGATTTTAGTCAAGTAATTACGTATTTTAAGAACTAAAAAGGCATTTATTTTTTCAAATAAATTACTTCATTCAGAAATACATCTTCACTGCTATTATATAATCCTATTTTGTATCTTTCTTTTTTTTTCTTTCTTTCTCTTTCATTTTATTTTTCTATTTTCTTTCATATGACTGTTATTCAGAAGAAAAGCAGTAAAAATACTGATTTTAGCATTTAAGCCTGCATGGTACAGGACTCTTATTTTCTTCATTGATTTGCCTTGAGGGTGGGAGGTCTCATCATTTCATGGAATTCAAGAATAAATATATGAGGAATAAATTTATGATAATAAATATATTCAAGAATATATATATGAGTAATATGTATATTACTGTTATGTAATTAGCTGCTGGTACAAGGCTGATCTTGCTTGGAGATCCAGATGCATAACCAACCTCAGTCTAGTGAAGAACTGAGACTTGTTATTCAAGGGGAGAAAATCCTCAGTTTCAGAGCTCTGCCTGAGCCTGGTGTTCATTGCTGTGTGGTACAAAAAGAAAATTTTGTTGGTTCTCCAGTATGAATATTTTGCTGCATAGCTAATTTCCTTGGCTGGGAAATTAAGAATCAAGAATTATCTCTCAGAAGTCAGGTTTAGAGAAGTACCAGCTCCTCACCTGATCCTTTTTCATACCATCAGGAAGAAATCCTTTCTCTTACCTACCTTACACCAGCAGCAGCTAGTTCACAGGCAGGTCTGTTCTACACTTTCCCACAAACGCTCTTGCCTCCCTCTACTGCACACTGTCTCCTTTGGTTAGAACAAGTTTTAAAATGCAGCAATTAATCTTTGAGGGTTACAAAACTGATTGCACTTGGTAAATAGATGTACCCCCTGAACAAGTATTTTTACTTTAGCTTAAGCACACTGCATTCAGTATAGTCTGTTTTTGATATTCGATCTACATGAAGAGCTGATTTATTTACACTCTACATCCTTATATGTAAGAGCATTTTTATTTTAAAGAAGATTTTTTTAAAAGTTGTTTTTACCTCCCCTTCTTTATAAGTTTATTTTGCATTCAAATAACTAATAAATTGACTACCATGAGTTGGAAGGAACCTATGATGATCATTGAGTCCAACTCCTGACTTTACACAGGGCAACCTAAAAGTTAAACTGTCTGTCTGAGAGTGTTGTCCAAATGCTTCTTGAACACTGACAAGCCTTGTGCCACCATTGCTTCCCTGGGGAGCTTGTTCCTGGTATTCAGGCACTCTTTCAGAGCAGAGCTTTTTTATAACTGCTGAATAAGAGGAACTTAAACCATTTATCTCTCTTCATTAGAGCATGGTGCTAACAACATCAAGGCTGTGGGTTCGATATAGGCCGTTCATAAGAATTGGGTTTGATAATCGTTGTGGGTCCCTTGCATCTCAGAATATTCTGTGGTTATCTGTGATTACCTACATTCTGTTTCTGACTTAGCCTCATTATATGTGTACTGTTAGGGTTATAAAGTGATTCTGCATTAGACTTTCTTTCGTTTCTATCTCAAATTGAGTGCTCAAACTGGTAGACAGGGCTCATGCCCTGTTTTAAATTCCAGGCTTCCTGCAGCCCACAGACTAGGCTTTGAGATATAATCTCAATGTTTTGTGTACTCAGAACATGATGGTACAAGCAGATTTAGGGATTTTTGGTTTTGTCTGAACGTCATCGCAGAGAGAAGTGACCTTCTTTCTATACACTGTCTGTGCCAGGCTGAAGAATACTTGTGCTGTTTTTTTATGATCATGGAACAGCTGTATTTGCAGTGCCATGGGCAGCATAGTTGATTTAGTCATTGAAGATTGACAGAAGAAATACATTTAGAAATTGTGTCTTGGATGAAAATCTCTCTTTGTTTATACCTTTGACTTGCCTTGTGAGTCCCTTCATCATCTGTCTTGGATTTCCAGCTAACAGAAGTAGAAGGTGCTGCTTCATGCACAGTCTCTGCTGTGTGAATTTTCTGCAGGCAGCAGCAGTCACTGGTAAATCTTGTCCGTGCTCAGAGCAAATACCAGCTGTCCTTGCCTGCACCACTCGGAACCAGCTGGATGCAAGCCAGGTCTAAACTGGAAGCCATGTAGCTGTGTTAGCACGGCGCTGAGCCGGAGCGTCACACGAGCCTGAAAGCCCTGTCTCTCAGCAAGGCTTATTAGCTCAAACTCAGTGCCACGTTAATTGTACCTCAGCATCTTCTGGTCTGCTGCTGGCTTACATTCAGCCAGCCTGGAGTGCAGACAAATCCAGTCACGACTGCCTCTGAAACACCAGGTAGTTGCAACCTGTGTTTCTTCACTCAGCAGTCAGCCTTCCTTTCCCTAAACCCTCTTTAAAATTGGACTGCAGATAAGTATTAGAAGCCTTCTGCTTAGAGGCTTATCCCTCTAAGGAAGTGGCTCTTAAAATGTCTGGAGCCGAGTAGGGAGTATGCTTTGATAAATATAATGTTGATAAACAACCCCAGCCGTTTCTTCAAGAACTCTTATCTGTCATTGCTTTTCTTGTTTGATGCTGTAACTGTGTTTCTCTAGTCATTTGGATTCAGGTGAAAAAATATACCCTTGGTATATATGAGTTGAATTAATATTAAATGTCAAACAAACTCCAAAACTATATTTAAACTTCTGTGCATTCCAGAGATATAATTTAAACTATTTAAGTGCTGTGGAACATATTATATCATACTGCATTTAATGGTATAACATTTCTTAATTATCTCCTGTGTTGCAGAAGATCTCCTAACAGCAATTTTCAGGTATTGTGTAGTTTATTGTAGCTATAAAATTTATTGTTTGCATATTAAAAGAAGGCAGGAAACCTAACTAATAGCTGCTTTAAGGGGATTTTTAAAGTGTAGTATTACAAAGATTATTCAAGTGAAAAAGTCTGTTCAGAACTTGAACTGTAATTTGCTTTGAAAACTTTCCTGCACACTGAGTGAACTCATAATTCTAAACGTTTGTTTCTGCATTTCAAACAGCATAGTTTACTATAGTGACAAAGTAGCCACAAGGTAATTTTTACATTTCAGCAATGGAGATCTTATCATAATATCCAAAAGGCACATACTGTGCTTCCATCTGTTTATTTTTTTTTTATTAAACTAAATGTGAGATCAAACCTTTTTAAAAATATGTTATTTAAAATATTTATCATCACCAAGCATCTGTGCATGGTAAATATGGATTTATTTTTAGCTTACAAAAATGTTTTTCTTAAAAAAAAAAAATTATAATTATGTTTTATACTCCCTTTCTTAATCCTTAAACACAATGAGCTTTGCTCTTTTTTTTTTTCATTTTGCATAAACTGCTTCTGGTTTTAATTTGGTTTATTTGCCAGGAACCAGCACATGTTGTAAAGTGGGGATAAAACACACAGACACACACACACACACACACACACACACACACACACACACACACACACACACAAAACGGGAAAAAACAACNCACACACACACACACACACACACACACACACACACACACAAAACTGGAAAAAACAACCACAAAAAACTACCAAATGTCAAGGAGAGAATAAATGAAGGCTTATGAAAGAGGGGAGAAAAACCTGTAGAACCTAAGACAGAGTAACACCTTCATTCATCATGGACTTCTGCTAGCAGAAAAGGAAGAATTGAATATTTATAAATGTGATGACAGACAAAAAGGCCAACAAACCTGACTTGTTTCAAACCATGTTTGTGGAAATCAGTCCATCAGAACTTCTCCAGTGAACCCACATTTTAGTTTCTAAACCTTCTAGCCACATCTGAGGACATATTATTTTTATCTGGTGCTTAATGAATACCTCAAAAATGTGTTTTCTCCATCACTCTAAAAGGATAGTTTCTACTTCACCTCGTTTTTTCTTATTACACAAAGTTTATTTTAAACCTTATGAGAAGGCAAACTTATGATTTACCATCATGTCAACTCCTTGAATGAAGAAGTTTTCCTTTGTCAGATAGCTAGAGACTCAGTGAAAGTTACAGAAAGGTATCTGTTCCCAAGGGTTGATTTTCTGACTTACTGCTGGAAAATATACTTTGATTTCATTACACAGCTCTGTGGTTTGTTCTGCCTTTTGTATAAAGGTCCCACGCTAAAAAGAAAAATAATCCCAGCATTGATAAGCTAGGTACCTGGCTGTACTGCAAAGTGAGGCTGGGACTATCAATTTCTGGAAGAGGCTTGGTTTTGGTGCACAGCCAAAACTGGGAATCCATAAGTGAAATGGGCAGTATGCATGTGTCTTATTATTGCTGAGCCACATAAAGCATTCTTAGATTTACTTCAGATTGTCTGCTGTGTCTATGTAAGACAATAGAATACCATGCCTAACCCTTTACTAAGAAACACATAGAAAATTATACTAAAAACCTTAAAATTATTTCCAGAATGATAGCAAGTTTTTCTTACAAATAGCTTTTTTTTCAATTTCTATTCCAGATCAGATTATTTGCATCTCCTGCTGTATAGGATGTCCTAGAACTTCTGCTTATATCAAGCAGGTGAGACTTAGGACTTAAAGGAAGCTGTATGAAAGAGGAAGTGGAGATAGAGCTGTATTCTGGGGCGCCTTGAATGGTTCTAAGTGCTAACTAGTAGTGTAGGCACCTGAATTGCATTCCTGATGACCAAATGCATGATAAGCTCTTGGCTGCTAATAGGAATGGTCAAAGTTGATTGTCAATACCGATTTTCAGGAATTTACAAAACAACCCTTCCTGCTCCCTCTGCCTTTTTGATCTCTGTTTTCTCAGTAGTAAGAACTTCATCTTTTCCTTACATCAATATATATTTTTCTTCCCTTTTATCAAAAGAAAAATGGGGCTATAGATACAAAACCTAATGAATGCTAGCAGATTGTATGCAGGTAATTCCAGAAACCAGTTTCTACTCCTGGAAGGGACAGGTTGCATGTTGTAACAACCTGTACCTTAATTCTACATAAGTTTTCAGAAGCTTGTGTTTTGGTGAAGCTGATCATCTGGAAGGGCACAAGATATCTAGCAACAGTATAAAATACTTTCCTTAGAGGCTTAACAAGTAACTTTATGCGTCGTAAATGACACAGATTTTTGAAATGACAGTTTTTAATTTTGAGGTCTCTGATAATGTCAGGCATGGAACAGGAGGTGTTGGAATAGACAATCTCTAGAGGTCCCAGCTGCCTAGTGATAATTACTGAAAACAATGGTCATCATGCAGGAAAGATCATCACAGTGGCATTCCAGTTTTCTCACTCTCTCCTCATTTAATATCTTGCTCTTATGGCACTATTTTCTTTCCTGTTTTGTGCTTTCATAAAGCTTTGCATTCTTCTCCAAAGTTCATGAAACTATATTATACAGCACCATTTGATGTAGCAAGAACCATTCAGCAAACTCTGTCATCTTTTTCAGCTCTGTTCTGTCATTAGAAACAAAATCATATTGAAAGTCACTCACAATATTATACTTTCAATTAATATAAGCAAGTAATACCTTCACCCCATATGAAAGCATGAGGAAGTCAGATTTACTTACAAACTAATTATACTTTTTAGCTATCAGATTTTAAAAAACCCACAAGTCTTTAGCAGTATCATAAAATATTTCTCATTTGAGATTTTAACAAAAGGCAATAAATAAAACAATTTAAGTGATGTTTTTTCATACAGAAACTCCCTCCGTACAGTAGATTATTCTAAATTATCACATACACCTTCTCAGTCTTTGAGTTTATATTTCTTTCCAAAGCTTATAAAACTGGGACCTGGAAAAAATAATGCAAATGTTGAACAGTCATATTTTCTTTGCATTTAATGTAAAGATAAGCATAAAAACATTTTGTAATCTTGAACAGTTTACTCAGATACAATACATCCTTCCCCAACGCAGAACTGCTTCCTACAAAATTGAGACAATTGCTTCTACAGATACAAATTTATATAATACTTAGGAAATCACAATACAAGGAATACTTGGGAAAAAGAAAACACAAAAAAAAATGAGTAAAATTAAATTTTGTGAGCTTTCATTACTGAATGCTTTATTACTAACTGTGTGCTTCATGACTGATGTGAATACAGAACTGTTGAATCAATTTGTGATTTTAGAGGAAGAACTGGTTAAAAACAATGAGGATTAAATGACTGTTAACTGATGAAGAAGCTATTAAGTCTGACATAGCCAACACTGACTAAAGAAAACAGATTTCCAACCTTTTTATATAACTCTGAAAGTATTAGGTCCCTAGATGTTTTGACCCTGACTATATATGCCACAGAATAAGGATATTATTTCCTCTAAGTAATTGTATCCAAGGTAATGCAGACAGGTGTGGAAACCTCATGAGAACCTTGAAGACTGAAGAGCTCTAGAGCAGAATATTCAGGACCTCATCCACAGTCAAGAAACCAACTAGGTCCACGATGGGAGACCCTAATGAGTGAAGAACCATAGTAATTCTTCCAAGCATGCTCCATAATTCCTTAAAAATGAACTGATGAAATGAGGAAAGAAGTTTTCAATTTTTTTACAGTGAAAGGTGGTAAAACATGTATCCTAGCTGCTGCTAATAGAAGCCATGATCCTATGGATATAGGAACCAGGTATAGAGTTCCAGTTACAATTCGGGAATTTCCTGAATCAGATATTTAGACCCGTGGAGGCTATAACTGGAAGGTATTTCTATATGGTTATTATTTTTTATATACCTTTTCCTGAATGTTTAATTTTGTCTACTCCTATAGATAAAATGCTGGGCTAAATGAGTCTTTGTTCTGATCCAGTACAACAGGTCTTACTAAGCAGGTGGATATTTAATAAGATCTTTAAACAGTAAGGACTTCTCAACCCTTATTTTAACAAAACTGACATTTTGTCATAGCATTGTTTGCATTCTGCTGAAATCCACAGGAAAGAAATTGCTTTATTCTTGTCCCCCACTTGGAATGCTAATAAATAAACAATACATTTGGCAGTGAGCATTCTCTTAATCTCAGTGACTGGTGGTAAAATAAGAGGTGGCCTGCAATCAGGAAGGTATTTTTAGTTAAAAGAATGCAGCATGAAGTGTTATGTTTCAGTGCTAAAGTGTCAGAAGAAAATCCTTATTAATTCTGACCTTTCTACATTATTCATGTTTCTGATCAACTCTCTGATAGTGCTGCTCTGTCAGACAATGGAGTTTGGGATTCACAGTAAATAGACCTGCCAGAACAGCTTTCCACTGTGATTGGATCAGAGCCTGGAAGTCATTCTACAGTTTCTTCACCATAAAATTCTTCTCAGTATCTGCTCAGCCTTGCAAAAGGAAGTGAAACATATCCTGCTATGCAGCAATATTACAGTTTTACTTTTTGCTTAATGTTTTCACTCATGCTTTCTTCATCATCCTCTGGGCACAAACACTTTAGTATTTTAAACCATCTGTTAAATTAACATACTTTTTAAGAAAAATATGCTTTCATAGCTCCTGTTCAGCTTCTTTTAGAAAGTGCACATTTGCAAGTTTTGTAGTGTCTATGGTGGCTGCTCTGAAAGCCCCACCAATTAAGATCTGTGAATATTGAACAATTTGGTTCTTATGATTCTGCAGATATGAAATTAAGATTACTTTTTTAAAACAGAAGTGATGTCACTTTCTTTCAGTTTCAGAGAAATTTTATATTCAAGCTTAAGGACCATTTTGCATTTAAAAGACATGTATGTAGAGGTCATTTAAAATGCCATCCCTCTCAAAAAACCAGTCTGAATTAATTCATTTGGTCTCCAAGACAGCAGCCATGGCTTTCTTATGCCAAACAAAGGTTCTAATTAATGTCATCTAGGTATCTGCAGGCATCATTGCTGATCTATGTTTTTTTGTGTCTGATCTATCTGAAAAATGTCTGTTTTCCATGAACAAAGGGATGTCCCTGGTGTGAAAATAAGTGAACAGATGAAAGCAATAATAATTAAAAAAACCTTTTAGAAAACCTGATAGTGATTTTTTTTTTGTCCTCTTCCTACTTCTGTTGAAATGTGAAAATGGGTCCTTTACACTCCTGTATATCAGTTTCTGTTCTTCTATATAGTGCTGAATGACCATTATGTTTGATTTTCTAGGAGTTTTCCTTAGGGTTTTGAGGGACCCTCTGTTTCCATGCTCAGCTTCTTCTGAAGGAGATTCAGTATCAACACCTGGAGTGCATAGCCAGAATATTTCCATTGTTTCCTTCCTTGTGCGCAGCAGGAAATTGATGTTGTGGGTTTTTTTTATTTTGATTGCTTTGTGGAACTTTGTAGGGAATGCCTAGAGGGTCTGGTGGTGGTGGTTGTTTTTTTGTGTGGTAAGAGTTGGGGTTTTTCTTTTGGGGGGGGTGAGTGTTTGGTTTGTTGGTCGGTTTGTTTTGCTGGGGGGTTGTTTTTTGTCTTGTTTTGTTGGCGTTTTTTTGGTTGGCTTTTGTTTTTAATTGGTTTGGTTTGGTTTTCTTTTGTTATTTTAGCATGCTTTGATTGCCTGGAAACATTATTTGAATTTTCTGCTTTCAGATCCTTCTTGGATAAGCAAAGAAGTGTGATTGTTGCTTTTACCTGGTTTTTGTTTTGGTTTGGTTTTGTTTTCTTTTTCTCACTTATACTGTTATTCTATAGTTAAGTTCATTGCAGAGAAAGATAATTTGGCTGCTGTGAAATTGTGATATTTTGTTTGGATGATGTGGGCACTCAAGAAGGTAATTCAGTGGAGTATGCTGGTGTGGCAATGCAGCATTGCTGTACTTTACAATCTTAAGTGTTCTCACACATTCTTAGTCACAGAAGGCCTGAATTGAGAGTATCGGTTTTATCTCCTTTGAGAAACACTTTGTGTGCTATGACTCTCAGCGAAGACCAGTGTGTTAAGAGTGTAGAGATTTGGGAGAACATAAACCCCCTTTTTTCCAGCTGATTCTAAGGAATCAGAGGGGCTGAGTGCAACTGGGCCTGATTTCTGACTAGAACTAGTTCAGAAGTGTAAGTCTGGTTGTGTTCATTAAGATCTCAGATGCATAAATAATAAATAAATTTACTGCACATGAAAAATATAAGTGTATAGCACCATGAGCAAGAGTTGCTGGGTATACTCCAATGCAGTTGGATGTGCAAATCTTATCACAGAGGCGTCCCTGCTTTGGGAGGAAAGAGGAGAAAGCTCTGTCAGCTTGCATGGAAGGTTATCATATTCTCATCCTCTACCACTGAGAATTTCAAATGCCAGAATATACTTTTGGGATAAGGGGAGGTGAGAATGTAGTAAAATGTTCTGTTCTGCCATCATAAATGGAAGGGGAAGGCAATTTATGCATAAATGAGGGATATAAGGGTTAAGAAGGAAGATTGCAAAGACTGTGGGTCTTGCGCAAGGGCAGAAAGGAGCTGGGACACCTTAGTATCTCTCACCTGGCTGTTTGCAGTGAGAAGGTCTACCTGGCTTCTGTCTGACAACCTGTCACCACCTTATCAGGACATCATGTCCACAGAAATTCCATCATCACATATCTCATGGCATATCTCATGGCAATTCTCTTACAATGTATTTCATTACATATATCATGGCTGTAGGCCTCATTCCCACACAGCGTCATAAATTGCATTTAGAGACCTCTGGAAGATAGATATTTACCAGTCCGCACAAAAATGTACAGCTTATTTGGACAACTGATCTTTAAAGATGAAGGAAGAGGAAGAAACTACATATGGATGTCAGCAGCCCAGCTCTTCAAGCAGAGGTAGGAAGATGAGAAAATTCCCAATAAATTAATTATTTTTTTCACACAAATGCAACATTTGAAGGCCACTTCAAGGCATAATGATTATCATGTTTCTGGATGCCATAAAATCATTTCAGACTGGGGAGATGAAGGATGCAGCACAGTTCAGGATGTGGTGGTAATTTGGCACAGCTGGTAGTTTCCTAGGGCATTAGGAGAGTTGTGAGCTTCACTTTTATTGACATATCTAGAAAAGTGCAATGAACAGGCAATTCAAAGTATCATCCAGCATAAGCCATACAGTAAATCTCAGTTTACTCCTTTGAATGTGTCTAAGCATGAAATTCCATTAAAAATGGACAAGAAAATACTAGAGTTAATTTCCATTTCTGAAGGGTCCCTTTTCCCTTTGTGCTTGCTTTCTTGTTTCTTTTTTGAGGCAAAATAGTGGATTCTATTAGTTGATGATTTTAACTGCTCTCCACTCTCCTCCCTCCAGTGAGGCCATGCATTTCCATTCAGGAGGGCTTTGCCTCTTTATTACTTGCTCTGATATGAGCAGCAGCCCATGGAAAGGACTACAGTGAACCATATAACATCATTACTATTAATGGGCTCAGAAAGCACAGCCCATGAAAATACACTAGTTTAGGCCTGAAAAAAAAAAAAAAAGAGTAGAGGTTTTACCTCATCTCATTCAAATGATGAATGAAAATGCTGAACCATTTCTACAAGACGGATGAACACTCTGAACTGGGGAAGGTTGTTCAGGCAGACTGCATGTGTGAAACCTGTGGTTCTGAAAGATGACTGCAGCATCTTTCTGTATCAGTATTAATGATGTTTATAATGCATTCCTGAATATACACATCTGCTTACAGATATAGATACATTTGAAGGCATGTCATGCCTTGTGGCTTTTTTCTTTAACTAATAGATTAGTGCAAAAGGCTGCCATAGTTCAGCTTCATAACTTCACTAATGTAAGTTGAAAAAAGTTTGGTTATCATTTGACAAATGTTCCTGTCTACATCAAATCCTCTGAACCATGTAAATTTTTATCTAGAAATGTGCCAAAGTACTTGAGGATAATTAGGGCAGCTGGTGAACTGTTACCCACTAGTTCACAGACAGAACTTTCACCCCTTCCTTTCTTTCCACTCCTAGGAATTTGGCTAGAAAAATTGTTAGCACAGTGGGGGAGACTTGGCTTCACACAAATATTTTATTTATCTTTTAACTTGCTTTCCTACTGTAGTCAAAAGTGTGTTGACATATTTAAACGGCATGCCATGGAGCTGCTGAGATGGTAATACAAAAAGGACGATACTACTTTTAGCTGATTAAACTGGTGATGAACTGATCCATGTGAGCTGTGCTTTAGTGTTCTCTGAGTAGACCAGTCCAGCGTGACTTTTTGGATTGTAGACCTTCTCGACTAGCAGAAATACTATGAAAAACTAGGAGCTTGGGAAGCAAACACAAGAGATGAAGTGAAAAGTTTCCCATTCCATGTCCTAACAGCATTCCCAGACCTTGACCTGGAAGAACTATTGCAGTTACCAATGCATAGGAAGCTGAGAGTAAGTTCAGCAGCTCTTCACTAGGGAAAGAAAGGCTTTGGGTGGTGAAATTTGCACAGTGAACATCAAATTCACAGTTCTCTCAACTCTGAGCCTCATGCTTTCTGCCTGATAGTGCTGTAATTTCTTGTGTAGCAGGTACTGGAGTACTGTGTTTTAGGCATATAATTTTATTATGGCTACCTTTTAACATACTGTTGTTTCATTGGATACTGTCAGATGAAGATTTTATACATGCAAATATTTATAATAAATAGACCAACAAAAAATGTCTTATCTCCAGTTAGTTCTTCTGAGGCCAGAACAGCTACATTCTGATTAGGATTTCCAGTTGAGTCACAACATATTTATATTAAGAAAAAAATCAAGAATATATGCTATAATTGTCAGTGATTTGGGCTTGAAATCATTTGAGGTAAATTCTGACAGACACATCTTGTGGAAACAATTTTTGAACTGTCATATTAGCTTCAAACAATTAGCCTTAAATTGAAGAATATTTATTAAATTAAGTTTATGCTTTCAAAATAACCTATAAATTCAGAAGAGAGTTGCATGAAGAAATATCTAGAGTAAATTATGCTGGTACTGTTCACTTCTACAGCAAAGTACGTCGGGCTCAAACAAACATGAAGTGATCCAGCCTTACAACAGACTGAGAGTAATTCTTCATGGATGGAAAACAGAGGCAGCAGAGATTCTTCCAAGAATAAAATTATATAGTGACTGCATAGGTGGAGCTGCTGCATATGACAGGATTCTTTACAACGGCACTACTTCAAGATTGTATATAACACAAAATACCACTTTGCTGAAAAAAAAATGCTAAGTGTAAGCAGTAGTGGCCGTCTATATATCAAGAGAAGTTTGAAAAATTTTATGATGTCCAGGCATGAATAGTGGAAACAAATGTTAGGTCTCCAAGCAGAATCTGACATACCCAGAAGGTAAAATGTATAGCAAGCGAAGTCCATTAATTTCCCCACTAAACTGGGGCCAAATCTCACACAAAATTAATTATTTTAGCAGAAAATGTTACCCATTAAGACAGTAGAAATAGCTCCAAACTGTAAAAACAAATACATGAAAATTAACAGTCATTATAAAAAAGCTGCAATACAAAACATACAATAGAGAAAAAAATAACCATCATGAAATGTCAGGTGAAAGAAAATGCCTAAAAGCTCATTGTTTAGGAAGAATTCATTCCAATAAATCTCTTAGCTGTCATTCAAATATTTCCTGTTAACTTCTTACAATATATATAGACAAATGAATTTTAAAAAAATTATTTTTACTGAAAATAATTAAAAAGTTAGTGAATTAAATGAGAACTTTAATTCAACAGAATATTTTAGTCAGCTTTATCAAATTTACCATGCCCTATTTCATGTCTGAATTGCATATGCATGTGTGAATTCTAGGGCTAGAACAAACAAATGTATTTCTAGTAGAAATTACACAATTGGGAATTCTTTTATCATATCCAGTCATTTGTGGTCATGCAAGTTTATAAATTTATCTAGCCTTAATTTAAAAATGTAAAGTGATGGCAAAGTCACAATATTCCATTGCAGTTTTTTCTGTAGTTAACTCAACCATAAAAATGTGTTTCTGATTCCCTTTTGCTATTATGTTCTGACTAAACAGATTGAAGCTCCCTCTAAAATTCTTTGTCTGTTTCTTGTATCACTGTTTACAAACCATGATCACTACTTATATTACCTTTCATTAATTTGATAAAAAATATGGATTGATCCCCTTGCATCCTTCACTCTGTGATAGTAATGTTTGAATATAAAATGTAAGTGGCAGCTAAAATATTGTTGATTAGAGTCAACCTCAAAATATTTGCCAGACACTGCTGACAATGTTAGTTCTATGAGACATGAGAACAAGCTCATAGAGTTCTTGATTTTTTGTGATCAACTTTTAACGTTGTTTTCTCTATGAAGCACATATGCATCTTCATCTCAAAATTTGCAGATGACTCCAAGCTGAGTAGTGCAGTTGACACACCTGAAGGATGTGATGCCATCCAGAGGGAGCTGGACAAGCTCAAGAAGTGGGGACATGTGAATGTCATGAGGTTCAACAAGGCCAAGTGCAAGGTGCAAAGTCCAGCCCTGCAACACAGGCTGGGAGACAAAGAGATTGAGAGCAACCCTGTCAAGAAGGACTTGGGGGTGCTGGTGGATGAGAGGCTGGACACAACCCAGCAATGTGCTCTTGCATCCCAGAAAGCCAATGGTGTCCTGGGCTGCATCCAAAGCAGCATGGCCAGCAGGGCGATGCTCCTCTGCTCCTCTGCTCCTCTGCTCTGCTCTGGTGAGACCCACCTGCACTGCTGCATCCAGCTCTGGGGTCCCAGAAGAGGAAGGGTGGGGACCTTTTGGAGTGAGCCTAAAGGAGGGACACCAAAGTGATTAGAGGGATGGAACACTTCTCATAAGAGGAAAGGCTGAGAGAGTTTGCTTTATTCAGCCTTGAAAAGAGAATGCTTTGAGGTGATTCTGGTCTTCCAGTACCTCAAGGGAACCTACAAGAAAGATGGAGAAGGACTTTTTACAAGACCAGGTAGTGACAAGACAAGGGGGAGTAGCTTCAAACTGAAAGAGAATAGATTTAGATCAGATATTAGAAAAAAATTCTTTACTGTGAGCTTAGTAGGGCACTGGAACTGGTTGTCCAGAACAGTCATGGATTCCCCCTATTCCTGGAAGTGTTCTAGGCCAGGCTGGATGGGGCTCTGACAAGTCTGGTCTCGTAGAAGGGGTCTCTGTCCACGGCAGCGCAATTGCAACTAGATGATTGTTAAGGTCCCTTCCAATGCAACTTATTCTATGATTCTATGATCCTCTGATCCTCTGAATATTTTCACCAAAATCCAGATGCCACATGGAATGAATTTATTCATTTTTTTAGTAAAATATTTATTCTACTTTTGTAATTGTCCAAGCAAACAGAAGATACTTAACCACTTCAATCTCTTATTTGTGTCCATCTACTTGTCATCTCCCCTAAAAGACAAAATAAATAGCTAAAAGTTCTTACGTACTGTATGCAAGTTCATCTCATCATAGAGATCGCTTCCTGTTTATTCTTCAACTCTATAAAAATGAAAAACCATTTTCCTTTAGAGACATTTCTTTTTCAGAACACTGTCTTGCATCTGCTTAATGTGAGTATCAATGTGAGATCTGTGAGTGGAGCAGCTCCAGGCCACAGCCTGAATTTTATCTTAGTTTTTCATCCCAATTTTCTCATATGCAAAATGCTCGTGTTATTTCAGTGCATATTGTTAACTGTTAATGTTTAAGGCCTAGTGATAGTTTTTGGTCAAGGTGTCTCTATCTTACCTTGATTGTGCACTTTTAATCTCCTGGGTCTCTCTGTTAAGGAGTTGACAACTGAGAAAATAGAATCATACAGCTCGACATTGTTGTTGTTTATACTGATAAAACATTTAAATTGCCTGAAGACAAAATAAAAAAAAAAGAACCTGAGGCAGGATACAAAGACAGAATATCAAGTCATGGAAGCCTCATGTCTGAGTTTGCTTCATGGATACTCCAGAAGGTCTAATCAGACAGCTACTTACTTCCAAGGCACCTGGGAGTCAGAGAGAGTGCTGGTAAGTCCAAGGTTAAATTATCCTTGATGCTTTGGCTAATTAAGTTTCCAAAGAAAATTTTGTAAAGTATGAAAAGAAAGGGTGGTAATTCTGCACTGATAAAAGCACATACTTTGTGGAAGCTTTTATAACAAGACTGAAGGTTGAATCAGCATCAAAGGTATATGATTTTATGCTGAATGCTTTTTGGATAGATGTATGTGACACTTAAACAAGAAGTACAAAACAGAGCTACAGGAATAAATGTCTGTGAGATAATTCTGCCATCCTGAAAAAAAAAATTCCTGGAAACTGTTTTTGGCACAACCAAGACTGATCAGGATCTAAAACTAGATACACAGTCTGATTTCTACATACCCTACTTTTGCAATTATTACTTTTGCTAAAAAGCTGTTAAGGTGGCTTGTTATTGGCAGCTGAAACTTTGTGACTTGTTCCAGAAATATCTCCATTTATTTTTAATTAGTATGTTTACTGCTTTTTGTAATACTTGTTATTTTGGAGGTTAGGTGATTTTTAAATTGAGGCAAAACTATGAAGCCATTGGCTTTTTCTACAGAGGACAGGTGTGCTACATTTTGCAACACAATATGAACACTCAGTACATGAATTAAAAGCTTAAATTTCATAGGTGAATTTTACATTGGGCCATCTCACCTATATGGTAATTCTCTGCAGAAAAATTCTCAGAAGACAGAATATATGGAAAACCATTCTACTTTTAACAAAATTGTATACCCTCATGGATAGTTAGCTTAGGAAGGCTTCCGCACAACATGCTTAAATTTACAGTGTATAAGATTTCCATACTCTTTATTGCGATTGTTAATGTTGTTTTCCATATTGATTGTCATACATGTAGTATTCTTAGGTGATGTGCAGTGAGAAGTGTTTGCTAAATTTTGTGAATGAATCCTTAATCGAATGAAAAGTAATCTTAAAACATTAAATAAAAAATGTGGAAGAGTAAAGAGAGAAAAGTTGCATATTTGTCAATAATTTGAATGTAACATTTTCTTAACTCCCATCACTAATATCACTTAACTCTCTCTGGTAAACCAAAACATTCTAAAGATGCTGTGTTACCGTTTAAAAAATGAAAATAATTTTCTTGCATATTTCACTTCCAAGTGGAAAACTATGAAGTTAACCATCGTATACACTGGTTTACAATCCAAGTCTGTCTATATCCTGGTAAACAGAAAGGACCAGAAGTGGCCTCTGATTCTAGAGCTGAATAGCCCAGACTGGCTCACATCCATGCTCCTTGGGGCTTGCAGTCCCTAGAATAGACTGGCCATGTCCTCATTGCACAACACAAGTGTGTCAAGAAGTTCTGCTGTAGCCCTAAAACGGATATTTTGGTATGTTTGTGTGAATTAATTGTGTCTAAATAAATGTGAGGCTTGTGTTATTGCCCACCACTATTGCATTCTGCAAAACACATGCGTGGTGTGCTATAAACCTCAGTTATAGCATGAAGACATGCAGAAGAGTTGAAGGCACAAGCGGTGCAGAGCTGTAAGACAGTACACGTTGAAAAGAGTCAAAACTTATGTAGTCTCATTTATTCTGCTTATTGAATCATTCTCTGTTATGTACAATCTCTGTTGGTGGGATTCAGAACAGAGCTAGGGAGCAAGCTATTAATTAAGGAACAGTCAGGAACCCTATGCTTGGATTCATTCTTTGGTCTTTTAGAAGTGTGCATATGTACAGGTGATTTCTGAACTGGCTTCCTTTACCTCACATATCTCTGAAAACGTTTGTGCATTAAGTTCAATATTGTTTTGCATGTTTTTTTCCATTGAACAGCTCAGCCTTTTTCAGTTTCTGGAATTTAAATTCTGAGTCTATTTTTCTATTTCTTTTCCTCTAGAATAAGTGGAAGGCTGAAGGCTTGCTCCCTAATTATCACTCAAAAAATGAAACTTGCAAGAAATATCTATCATGGCTGCCTTATTCCTGATTATGTCTGTGGACACTGTCTTATGGTTAAAAATTCTTTTCATCTTTTAATTTTCATAGGGTTTCTTGGAGGTTTTGTTTGTGTTTGTTTCGGGGCCTGAATCTCTTTTTATATATAGGAGGAACTTAAAAGAACCTTTTTTTAAAATCCTGTGGTTATTTAGTCAAATGTAGGATTGACAGCAATGTGTTTAAAATCATGAATTTTGCAAAATATTTGAGCTTCTTACAAATTAATTATGAACCACTGTCTCTCAGTACTGCAATTCCTATATTCCAGTAGTGCTATCTATGGAAAGTAGCTATAACTACTAAGAATTAATATTTTCCAAAAAACTATTTCATCCAAGAGTCTAAAACTCTGACTACCACTGGCGGCTGTTTATACCAGAAATTTCTCATTTGATATTCCCTAATCTCTCTTCTACAAACTATCACCTACAGTGAATAGAATGTTGTTCTTGGTATAATAGGTTTTTTAAAGCATCTGCTTCACCAATCCTTACTTTAAAGTTTTAGTAAGGGTCAGTGAACCCATCTTGAATGAAGTGGCATGTATGTAAAAGTGTTTTCTTCTCATAATTTTTTAGTGTATCTGGAGTTCTACGAGTAATATCAGTTTTGACATTAAAAGAGATGTTGATCAGTCCCATAGTTTCTCCCCTTTCTCTTTTGTTTAATCCTTTTTAATCAATCAAATTTGTCATTAAAATTTTTATTGCCAGCATTTTTTTGATGCTTCTGTGACAGTAAAATTGAATTCTGTCAACTGAATTTTATATTCTGTTGTCAGGCTTCCTTGTGCTAGTAAATGCATCCTGGAATCAATCTTTAGCATTTCACTGCCTTTCTACATGAATGGTCCCAGAGTTAGATTTAATATTTGACATATTTTTGATTCACTGTAACCAATCAATTTCCTGCAAAAGCTACAGATGTCAACATTTTAGGTTTTAGCTTCACCTTTGCTTGTCTCACATACTCTGCAGTACAAAGGATACCCATCAGCTGAGCTAAAGCTTTCCTGTATATTTGGGGAAAATAATGCCATGGAACTTCAGCTATCATACTGACCTGCAGTGAATGGTTTACAATTACCCAGAGTTCAGTTCTGTCGAATATATTAAGGTACCTCTTACTCATGAGCATTTTTCTGATTGTACACTATGTGGAATCTGCATGACACCTTTCATTTTTAAGTCTTTCAGTGTTTTTCCATGTGCTTTTACAAAATTGTTTTAGCCTTTGCAAACTACAGCCCTATTTCCATGGCAAAATACTGCTCAAGTCTGTTAAATTCCATATTAAGAGTATTTTTTCCCTGAAAACCTAGTTTGTCTGCATTATGAAAAATCTATGGAAATACTAAGGAAATTTCTTTGCTTCTCTGTGTTATTATATATCTTTGTTATTTCTGTCTGATTCCAATTGATATTTTTTTGCCTTCCTAACAAACTTATAATATGGCACAACACTACTCTACAGCTTGTAAAGTTTTAATTTATTTATATAAAATCTTCTGGCAGTTGTCTTCTCAGTCTGATGATGCCAGCTAGGACCTGAATAAAAATTAGGATTTCAGATGCCATCTATATACATCTGTGATTAGTTGATCTAAATGCTGATATAAATAGCTGTGAAGTTTTTCTCCATTTTGGAATTACATGCAAAATAGTATATCAAGTTCATTTTGTTCTTTACATCTCTGTAGGACAGCCTGAAAATTGTGTCAAAATTTTTAACTTGACTTTCACTACTTTATTGAGGAAGAGGGAGGAGAGAATAAGGTACTGTGTTTCCAAACAAGTCAGACTTACAGAGTTTTCTTAGAAAATCTGGAAGAAAGAAAGTTCAAATATTTGAAATTAAAAAAAAAAAAAAAAGAAAGCAGGTTTTTCTTGGGACATTTAATTGTAGACTGTTGAATTTATGCCAGAACACCAACTATCCACTTACTTCCTAGTGACGGTTTCTTGCTGTGCTTACTTTTTACTGGCTCCAACTATCTACATGAACAGATTTCATACTTGTTTAAATAATTTCTTCTTGTCTGTTGACTTCCTTGAGAGCTCCAGTTGTACCTAAGTGCTCCTCTTTGATATTATTACCTGTCATTTGCACCTTTTTGCTTCATGAAGCACTATTCTTTTTCCACATGAGCTTCTGGTCTCTTGCAGGTACAAGAAGTACATTCTTAGATGGCTTTTAATGGGGAGCTTGTATTTGAGCTCTTAAGCATGATAAGCCTTTATCTCTCAAACCCAGGAAGCTTTAAAGAAACAGAAGAAACAGAAAGAGAGCAAGAACTATGTATCTCTCATAGCTTAATAACAAAATAACCAATTACCGACTTAATATTCAAAATTACCATACCAAAAGTTTTTCATGACTTGCATTATACTCTGTTGCATAAAATATACATATGACAACCTAAGCTGGCTCAAAGGAAACTACTAATGTGATTCAGTATAGACAAAATGAAGTTTTAGAATATAGAGTTGAAGCCTTTTGATGTGGGTATTTCAGTGAAAGGTAATATTAAGCTCGTGCTGAGAGATAACATAGTCCCACAAAAAACAGTAACAGCAAGAAGTGTTCTCATGAATCAGCCTTTTTGTTAAAAGGGTATTTTGCAGAGTGATGTTGACAAGATCCATTTCAGCTGAGTAAGAATATCAGGCTGCTTTTACTGATTGATCAACTAGCTATCATAATAAATCTGTGAGCAACAGGATGGCAATGACTAACCCTACACTACATATATGAAAATACATAACTTATTTTCTACATTATTAATAGCATAAGGCATGACACCAGGTGGGTCAGGAAACCTTTCTTAGCATTTATCTGGAAATATAACTGGATGGAACATCTTGTGATAGGAGAGAGCAGGGGAAAATGATTTATGAATTCCACAAACAGGATCATAAGCTGTCAGGCAATGATAGCAGTGTGCAATATTAATATATGCATCTCGCATGGGGAGTTGATGAATGAGACAGCCCTGTGACAAATTGCATAGGCATGTAATAAATAAGTTTACCACATAACTCTGCAATTTATCAGATGTCTTTTGCCATTACCTGCCCAATAATCCATCTCTCGGGGATTTATTTTCACAATCCAGATTTCCTCAGCAGCTTGAAACAGCCTAGTTCTTTTAAAGTTCAACCTGTCAAAAAAACTTTTCCCCTGTTGTCCCTACAGTGTGCTAGAAGCTAAGTGTGCTAGAAGCACACAATGTGCTAGCCTGGGTTGTTGAATATTAACAGCTTTGCTATGTGTGAAGTTATCCTCCAACTCTAACATACATTAATTCTGAAAATCATAGTTTCCTACACTTTTCAATGGGCCATGTAAGTCTTTAATATATTAAAATCTGTTGCATATATTTTTTGAAACTATTTTACTTTTCTGTGTGTTTTTGCTTCCTACTGCAGCTAGCCCTGTACTGCTTCAGCTGTATTTTTGTGGATTTAAAATTAACCCAATATTCCATTTCTTAAGGAATGTGGCCAATTGCTTTGCCTGTTAAATTAATCTCCCCGAATTTATTAACACCCCTTCACATCACAATCAGTCTGAAACACCAACTCTTTCTAATAATAAATATACTTCCATCTTTCACCCTTGATTTCATTTCACTGAGGAATTGCTTCTAGAAAAGCTCAAAGCCACAAGCCTGTGTGGATTACTGACTTCAAATGTGTTACCTCATAATTATTACAAGTGAATATAATTTAACAGGTAAGGAGATACTTGAACGGGAGCTGATTTAAAAATGCTTAGGCAAATTATAATTTTTTTTTTCATTTATAAGTGATGTGATTTTGTGGGCATGGTTTCTTTTTCATGAAAGTGTAGGTCTTTTTCAAGGTGGCATTTTGGGGGGTGGTTTATAAGCATTTAAGAAATTTCTTGAAGTATGGATTTTTTTTTTTTTAGTTTGAATTTCCCCATTTTATTCACTTGCTTGAAAGATTCCTAGGAAGTCTGTTATAGTGCCCTTACTGGGTGCACAACAGTTCTCTCCTGTTTGTTTCAGTTTTTTCATAAATAATATTGTCAAAATTGTCGTAATTTTTGAAATTTCTGATAAATGTGCCAGTGTCATATTTTAAGAACCAATAGCTCCAATTTAATATCTGATCAGCTCTACTGCCTCAAACAAAATTTATTTTCTTCAGATTTGATGGTGTGAAAATATTTTAAATCTTACATGGTTATCCTCATTTGGGATTAAATTAAGCTCTAAAAGCTTATAAAAGTTCTGGTCTCTATGAAAGAGATAAAAATGAAAATTTTATTATTATTTCCCCAAAAATGGTTAAGAAACCCCATAGTACTTAAAAGTTTTTATGTTTTTGGACATTATTGTCTTAATTTTGTAAAACAGAGATATACAGACAAAGTTATTTGAAGCCACCTGCTAGTGTTTTTTGTCTGCTTTTCAACCCTGTATGGTCAGATTAGAGGAATTTTATTACTTTGATTTTATGCAAAAAATATCTTAAAGGAAAAATTGAAAAAAAACACATGAACACAAATAAGTTTGGACTGGACTGCCTATATTAGTTTCTCTCACTCTTTTAAATTTTTGAAATCTATTCAAGTTCATACTGATTTGTGTTTTCTGAAATCCCCTACCTATATATTTAGGAATTAATTTTTAGATTTCTTCACATGTCTCTATCTGAACCAATGTAGTAATGGTAAGATATCTTTAAAGAAACTTGCCATCTCCTGATAATATGAGTTACAAATTATGATAGTTTTTTTACTTGGTTTACTGCCTTAGAAATCACTTATACTTGGCTTTTTGGGCAGCCATGAGTCATCCGTCAGGATAACCAACAGTAACTACCCAGAAACTGTGTGTGTCCATGTGTTTTATGTTCATGAAGATAAGAAACTA
Source organism: Grantiella picta (assembly GCA_013397955.1). Lineage (NCBI taxonomy): Eukaryota > Metazoa > Chordata > Aves > Passeriformes > Meliphagidae > Grantiella > Grantiella picta. Next base: position 674,894 of record VZRM01008648.1, read on the forward strand.
CAATAACGTGCATAAGGTAAATACTTGTAAGTTACTTTTCCTGAAACATGTCACCCAAGCAGTATTTAAATCTTGAAGCTCAGTGTATGTTTGGTTTCTGTAATAAGTACTGTGTACCATTTCTTGAAAGAATGGCTGTGTCCAAATGACAGCCCATGACTGGGATATGGAGGTCTCTCTGGCTCCTCTTTGGCAGAGTTTGCAATATATAGGCATTCAGCCAGCACAATGTTAAAAGGTCATATAATGGGAATCAATTATGTTTATGCAAGAGTGGGTTATTCCAAATGTCAGTCTAAAGCTTGGCAAGATTCTTGACATACTTTTCCTCTTGTGTCCCATTAGGCTAGGCCACTGTACTGTAGGCATTTTTTACTCACAGCAGTATCAAAATACCTTCTTCTGGCCAGATACAAGCTAAATAAAACCAGGTGTTTGGTTTTATTCATTCAAAGGGTTTTCTTTTTTTTTTTTTTTTGGTGCTTACATAGTTCCTTTTAATATGTAATTTCTAGGATCAATATTCCAAACACAGCTAACTTCAGTGAGAAGTGGGCTCCAACAAGCTTTTTGAATTCTGTTTGTAGGGATTCAAAGTCTACAGTGTCCATAATTCATGAGATGTAGCTGTTGAAATAATATTCTCTTTTTAAAGTCCAGTGAACATTCATAGAGGTGCGGGCTGCATGTGGTCTGAAGACCTGGCCCCTTTGTGAACTCTGGGACTGTGGGCTCCTCTCCTACTTCACACATGGATTTTCTACTTTGAAATCAATGTATGGGAGAGGAGAGATGGATTTCATTGAAATATACTGCAGAAAACATCTGAGTTCTGTACTCAGAAAGGGAAGAGAGTTACATTTCTGTGCCTCTGGTTTAGCTTAGCCAAACACCACATGAGTAGCTTGTCTTTTACAAGGAGTATTAGTATGGGAAGGGTCAGGAAACCAAACCTAATTCTCTTGTGTCCTAGGCTGTAGTAACTAGTATATTATCTTCATTCTTTGTTTTTTCAGTTGTAAGTAATGAAAGCTTTCCATATCCCAGAGAACAGCTTGGGTTTCTGTCTCCTTCTTAAGATTTTGGTTTATATGCTGGGGCAGAATTTAAATAACATGAAGCATGATCTTGAAAATAACTTATTATAGATTTCTGTTACTGCTACCAGTGTGAGGGAGGAAAGTAATGTCTTTTTCTTAGTGTGCCATTTATCAGTGAGCGCAGTGGCTCAGAGCAATTTTATGCTCTTCTCATGTCCCAGGCATCCTCATATGGATTTTTCCTTCTGCTAGCAGGATGGAACCCCTAAACACAACCTTGATGTTTTTTCTTGGTGAGTGCTATTTATTGACTGCATAGGTATTTTTTTTTACAGTGCAGGGGTAAAGACAAAGTTATGTCCTACAAAGCTGTCCTTATGCTTTTTAGTTTCTTTCAATATCCTATGAGCAGAAGTTAAAACTTTTTGATTAAGAGAATTTCATTATTGATCAAGAATCTATCTAAACAGGCTGAGCATTAACCATAGAGTTTGCTTAGAATTGTGATTTCTGAGGATACTGGACGGTAGTAAAGAGAATTTTCTTGCACACCCTAAAATCATTAGCAAAGTTAGAAAGAGCTTCCACAGCTTATTCTGTAGTAAATATAATAACTTGTGTGGAGAAGAAAACATGAAGGGTATTTTTATTCAGACCAATCAAGTTTTAGTATCTGTAGCAACCAGTAAAATGTTATTAGTGGCATTTCAAAATATGTCAGAGGTATCAGAACCTGTTGCTTTGTACTTGTGTCATGAAAGATGGCACCAGCTTCTTCTGAGATTTTCATGAGATTTCAGAAATCAATGGTTTTTCATGTGCTTTTATTAGTTTTTGTGTTATTTGCAGATATTGGAAGGGGCATGACTTCGGAAATGAAACATGTTTACATTGCTTAGTTGCTGTAAACATGGAGTACACTGAGAGAAAAAAAAAGCAATTCCTTCTTGGTTTTTACTCTTCTCTTTAAACTATCACTGTTTAAATTGGCACATAGAGAGTACCCTTCTTATTTTCTTGCTATTTTTTATTGAGTTGGCCAAGTTTCACCATTGCAGCAGACTTCTGATGGGAGGTGGGGAAAGCGAAGCAAAATTATTTTAACTGAGGTAATTTCTACTTCTACATTTTATAGCCATGCACTCCAAACAAAAGATCTCTGAGCACTTTGATTCAAGTTTTTGTATCTATGTTTATAACAAATCTTATTCTTGCAGTTTCATCTGAAAGAATAATGTAGCTGATTCACTTAACATGTGAACATCTGTAGTCTATAACTCATGTATGTTTTTCTGATTTGGACTTTGGAGCGTACATTTGCATATCTTATGTATTTCTCTGCTTCTGAACTAACCTATATACATTACTATCTGGATTTTTATGCAAAAAATATGTGAACCATGTTATTTTTTCTTTGTTGCCATCTTTTGCCTTTGTTCTGTTAAACACCTCTAATTGAAAAAGTGATCAATGCCATTAACATGAAAAAAAATGCACTTCTTTCTGTAGTGAAATGTGTCAGCATATCAGATCTTTTCTGATGTTGCTCCATTGAGTTTTAATATCCCCGTGGCTTTATATTTCATTTGGTATGTGTATTTTGAATCAAATAGAAGAAGATGCTTGTACCATATTTTATGTGTTCTTACTTCTTTTTTTTAGTAGTACTGTAAGAGATAGGGAATGAATCTGATGCATTCTGAAAGTAATTAAAGGTAATGAAGAGTTCTGGAAAATACAAATCACTGTCTGAGTGCTTACCCTTTTAAATGCTATTTGTATGCAGTACACTTTGTTACTATTGTGTTTATAATAACTTAAAGAACTCTCTATTTTGCTGCCAGGGAGCATGGAATCAAACTTAGCATTTTTTTAAGCTACACTTCACTTTTATGTTTGGGTGATATAAGGAGATATATCTCCTGTAATAACCTTTTTTATCTACTCATGGGGTAGAGTAGTAGTGGCTCAGTCACTGTCACTCCAAATAAAACACTAGAAAGAATTATTTTCACAAAAGAAGATATTGGTGGCATCATGTGCTGCTGGAAGGTGTGAAGATGACATTAGCTGTGAGATAAAATGACCATGACACTTTGAAAGTGAAACTGGTTTTTGCTGGGTATTGACATGTCCATTTGAATCTGTCGAACAGGAACAAGGAGCTAGTTGTAAGGTTCCCTGTGAAAGAGCTGATTTTTTACCACAGTCTCCCACAAAAAAGAAATAAAATAACAAAAAAAGCTCTATGGTTGTTCTGTAAAAAGAAATGGCATTAAGAACCGTTTAGATGAGGAGGTAAATGAATTTACATAGAATATTTGTTTTGTGTAAGTATGATTCAATTGGAAGAAAAGAGTGCCATGACAAGTTTTGCTGAAATTTTTCTCTCACTGGGTGTTGATGGAGAAAATATCTCCTTGAGCCCTATAGCAATCCTTCCATATTTTTTTTCTAGATTAAAAAAATCATCTATTTTCTCATAAGAGAGAGGTACATTCATTACTTTTGACTGATAAATGCCATTTAAAGATTACAGTTGTAGTTGACATGGAAATTTGATGTAGAATCTCTTAAGTAGCTGTAAGGGATACACCACTTCTGTTCTGAGCAAAATTACTTTGGAAATGCCATCTCTGGGTGAGTGGATCAACAGAAGTACTGAGTCACTGTTACTTTCCATACCCATCTGAATTCATTATAGATTATCTGATCTCTCAGGGTCATCTTGTATTAATCTCTACTCAAAATGAAATCTACTAAGCTTAGGGTGTTGCTATCAAAGTTTAGTGTTAGAGTGTGGCGATAACACCACTGCACTGAACAACCTTTCTGAAGACAGTGAGAAGATCCTCCTTAGTCTTTTCTTGACTGAAGAAAGCCAGCTCTCACAACCTTACCTCATGTCCTTAAGTCTCCTTTTACCACATTGCGAGCCCTCTCTTGTAGTCACTCCCTTTTTCCAATTTTTTTAATACCTTGGAGCCCAAATGACATAGTATTCAGGATGTGGTCCTGTGGTGTCAAAAACAGGGAAAGTGATGGCAACACTTGTGCTGATACAACCCAGTATGCTGTTATTTCATCATTGCAAGATACTATTTGATAATTGCAAAATTTCTAAAATTATATCTCTCAACAACAAAGTGGTATATGGTGCTCATCTTTCTGTAGGCACATGAGCCATATTTCAGGGTAGTCCAGCCCTTCTTCCTTCAATTTAATCTGGCCCATAGAGGTGGATGTCTTTTGACCAACTGCTCTCAAATTTTTGTGCCAGTGCAAGAAGTAAAACAGGGCTTCCTATTGTGTCTGCAAACAACTACGTGTTTAGAGTTGGAAGATTTCACATTTGCATGAGGAAAAGAAGAAATGAAATGACACCTGCTGTGTCTGAGGATGGCAGGACACAAAGAAGCAGTGAGTTTTATGTCTGCATGGGCTGGTAGGAGAGAAGTAGAAAATAGCATTCACTAAGAAATTCCTGAACTCCCTTGCATGAATGTAAGCCTGTATATAAAGCAGGGCCTACTTAGAGGCAACTGCTGTCATTTCTAAAGAAAAAAAGTACATTTTTTCAGTGAGAATGCTTGGGGATGTAGCTGATAATACCCTTCAGGTACTGTTGGACTCACATATTAGTTTCTTTTAGCAACATTTTCATAGTGCCAAAATACTTTTTACAAGTTATATAACATTTTAAATTTATAACAGTTAATTTCATTAACTTTTTAAACATAACATTTTGACAAACTAAACACGTTAGTCCTTGACTGCAGAGAAGATCATAGTGTGGGGAAAAAAAAAAAGTGTGATACTTCTAATAGTGGGTGGATTATAGTGTTAATTCTGAGACCAAGTTTTAATATGTGCTGCAAGAGAACACCCAAGGATCCTCATAATTAGTACAGAGAGAGATCATTCCAAACCCATCAGAAAAAGATGGTACATAGTCCTTTTTGTTAGTCTGTTTTTTAAGGATGCTGTGCTGATGGGAAGGAGGGAGGAGAAAGCATGGAAATCATGTAAATATCCCTACACAAGGAATAAATAATACAGAATATTAACGTATCTATCTCAGTTAAAGACTGCTTCTTTTTTCTTTTCCTCCCAAAATCTGCAAAAGAAATTACAACTTTTCTTTCAGGTTTCTAATAATCTTTCACTTGCAAAGGAATACAACTGTATTCTCCCTCAGACCTATTCAGGAAATGCACTGATGTCAGACAAGTATTCACTCATTGTTTGCATTATTTATGTAAGATATGTGAATATTTTGCAGTAATGGAGTCTCTAGAAATAAGTATGTTGGTTTTAAAAACATTTAGTTCCTCTAAGCACTATTATAATAGTAACTTTCTGTAGCAGGAGAGATACTGATTAATGTATTCATCAGTCTTGTATATTGAGCCACTGTTCTAGCTACTTTTATAATACGAAATTCATGGTATAATTAGTGACTTAGTAAACAACCAGTACAATTATTTTACTAAATTTAATTTAGTAAAATAATAAGTGAATTTAAAAAAAAAACAGATAATCTGTTTATTAGCAGACACAACAAACAGCTGGGCTTGTGAGACCTTTGTTTAGTATTTGTGTGGTTGTCAGAAAGTTAGAAAAATTAAATGTTGCATCTGCTCTGTTTTGCAGTTTTGATGGATTTTGTAAACACTAGTGGTAGAACCCTATTGGTATTTATGATTACTAAGAAGTGGAAGGAGAGAAAAGCAGCCATTCCTTGAAATCAAGAGAGGTGAAAAGGTGGTATATAAATCGATTTCCAGGTGTTCTTTTTGTGGGCTGTAGTTAATTTGCTGGCTCCTGAAGCCAAGGCTGTGAAGAAGCAACAGTGTGGTATGAAGTCCTGGGTAATTAGTAAGAGGCTATAATAGTGCAGCTTGCTCTGGAAGGAAGGGAGTATATTTTATCAGCTAATAACAGATCATTGCATTTTTATGATTAAATTTTTACTCGCTTAGACAATACTTGGTTAGAACATCATCATTTGGAATTTTTGTTTTGGGATCGTTCCCCTTTTCTCAGCTATTGCAGAAAGCTGAATTTATATTCTCTAACAGTATTGTGGGCTTTTGCCCTGCCTTTTAATTGCCATTAATTTTTTTTTTGTTTGTTTTTGTCATTTGCTTAGAGAAACCTTGTAATCAAGTTGTTTGTTTTGATTCTGTTTTTTTTTTTTTTTAATTCAAGAACTTTATCTGTAAAGATGCCAGCAGACAATCAGGTTTTCTGTGATGCCGAAAAGCTCTAAAGAATAGACGGCTTTTAAAAACATAAGTGAAAATATGTATTTTACTTTGAGTACAGACTTTTGGATGATGCTTTGACCTGAGGGCTTTGGATTATTATGGGCAGAAGCTCTAGCTAATCTTGAGGAACAGTGCTTTGAGAACACAGGTCCTTGTATCATTAACGTGAGTGATGTTTTATTGCAGTACTATTAGGCAAGTTGTAATAGAGCTGCACACCTAGTAAGGCATGGAAAGGAAACCTGTAATTTGGTCACATTCCCACTCTGCTTTGGGTGGAATGACCCTTTATTTGATTATCATTTTAAGTTGCTTCAGAATATTGCGTTGTTCCACTGAGGCTGTAAATATGGCACTGAATGAACACACGTCAGGATGAGACTTTTACCTCCCTACCCTGAAGTCCATGATTGCATCCTTATCGTCTCCTGCCTTAAAGAATGAAACTTATTCCTCCCTAAATTGTGCGCTATGCAAATCACAGCCCTCCAGCTTCCCACACAATTGGGCTATTATGACTGCTCTGTGTACAGATTGTTTTGTCTGTTTTCTGTTAGCTTTTTATTGGCCCTCAATTGAAAAAAAAAACCATGCCTTAGATATTTGAAACACAGGTTACATTTTTGCAGTAATTCTTGTTGCGTGTATTCTTTCAACATTGAAAACAATCCAACCTTAATATACATGCAAAATTTGTTTGTTATAACCCCAAAAGAACCAAATTTTAACTGTCAGATAAGTAATCTAATACATTTCTCCACACGAAAATTTGAACAGCTGTACAGAATCTATTTGACAGGTGTTTGTTTTACACTTTTTTTTTACAATTAAAAAAATTCCCTATAATTTATTTACTTTACATTATGCGTGAGTCTCTTTGGAGTTGTTTTCATTTCTGACAGTACATCTGGAAGGGCTTTCTTCCTTTTTCACTTAATTGCTTCTTTTTCTATCATTAAGGTGAATTTGAATGTCCCTTAATGAAGAACAGGCTAATGGAGGAAGTGTTAATTGTTTGATTTCTTTAGAAGAGATCCACTGAGAAAAATCATATAGTTAAAAATTTCTGAAAAAGAATAAATGGTATATACATATGGGGAAATCTCTCTTCAAAAAACCAGCAATTTACCTCTATTTCAAAACAATTTATAAAATTCTTAGCTTTAAACTTGGACAATTCATCTACACTCTTTTTTCAAAAGTCTTTTCAGACATGTTCTACCTTTTTTAGCGTGTTTAAACCAAGAAAACTCATGTATTTTATTCTTCTTGTGTTTTACCCAATTGGCAAAACTAGTTTTAATCTTTCTTCCATTTAAGTGCATCCCTCTGCCTTAGTCTTTTTATTTCCAATGTAGAGAAAAGTGGGAACATCCCTTTATTGCATGCCATCTCTCAGCTTTGAAGCACTGCCAAACTTGTACTTCAAAGCTGTTTCAAGGCTTCAGCTTTGTCAGAAAACCATCATGTGCAAAGCTTTTACCAACCCACACAACAGTTTGATTTTTGAAGTGTGCCTTTATTACTGAAGAGTGCTTAACTCTGCTGGTTCTGTAAATTATCTCTGCAAGTACAAACTTTTTTCCAATATATGAGAAATAATTTAAGATATTACTGTTGAGTGGAAAATGATTAATTATGAAATTAAATTACAAAAAATTGATGATGTTATATCCTGAAAATTATTTTTATCATGTATATTTCCATTAAACAGTATTCTGTTTCTAAATATATGAAAGTGATTTTGAAGTTCTCAATAGATACCCTAAATGTTTTGTGATGTTGAGCTAAACTGTTAACTAATTTTAGGTTTTTAAACTCATGGCAATTTTTTTCATATTTAGATTCTTACATATATAAGGAGATCACATATATCAGGTTTAAAATATTCAAATTAGGTTTTATAAACATATTCATAATAAGGTTAATATGGAGGAAAAAATATACTCTTTCTGGTGTAGGATAGTCTCTGATCTGACCAGAAAAAGAGTCAGAAAAAGAGTTGAAAATTAAGAAAAAAATAGGATTCTTGATTGGGAAGGTTGTAGTTCTTTAGTGGATTGCTTGGTTGTCTTTTTGGAAGTTGAATCCATTTTCTAATTTCCATCATTAAGGTGGTCTGGCTTATGGCTTTTTTAGAAATTTAATGAAAAACAGAAAATAAAGAAATTATGAAAACTGCATCTTCTAGGATAATATGGTATCAATTGCAGAAGTCTTACCCCTGCTTATAGTACTTGAAATAAACTGTATTGGTCAGGTCCATAAAGCTATTTTCTATAGCCTGAGTTAATGCATTCTGAGTTACTACAGTGGGTCTGCTAACATAAAATGCATGAATGCTACAGATTTATATGATGTCTGGCACTACTTGGCTAATGCTGAATTACCTACTGTGGCTGATTAATTAGGCAGATTATTAGGAAAGTAAATGGATAATTTTCACATTACAATTACATTAAGTGAGTTATGTACAGGTCAAATCACACACTAAATAGTCCTTGTCTTTACATACCTTGACCTAGTAAATGAACCCAAATTTAAGGATTATGTCAAGTCTCTCATAAAATGGAAAAAATGTGCAACCCAAGTGCTGCGTAGTTTCTTTTTTCTTTTTTTTTTCCCAAGTGCACTAAGGTATAAACTTTTACTAATTTTATCATTAAAAATTTGTAAAGTACATTCCAAACTTTTAACTAATTCCTGAAATTTAATTTGTGAACACATGTCAAAGCAATGAATATAGGAAACTTTGTGACCAGATAAGCTTAGTACAAACTCTTCCAATGTGACATTAAAGAGAATTGCAAATTCAGTGAAGGTAAATAGCTGTCTAAATTGGGTGGTACATAAAATAATGAGGAATGCTTTCAGATCTATTAGCAGCTAATGGAAAAATCAAAAAACAACTTCAGTCTATGTGCCTGATGTGCCAGGAAGCAGTAAAACATGCTGACTACAGTGCAAAATATAAAGTACTGCTAAGTAGAAAGCAGGAAAATCGGAGAAGTGTTCCAAATAAATCAGTTGCCAGCTATATCTGTGCAACAGGGTTAACTGGACACTTAGGACAGAGAAGAGCCAAGCCATTATCCGGAGGAATACCTGCTATCCAAAGGTCAGTCAGTATTTCCAAAAGTGGAGGACTTCTACTTGGTTTACACTCACAGGAGTAATATCTAGATCTAATGTCCATTTGTCCAGATTGCTGTTAAACTAGAAAAACACAAAAATTCCACTTTTAAATGAAAGATAATTACAGTGAAATGTTAGCAGTTCTGATCCTCTGAGATATAAGAAATAATGCTCAATGGTTATAGTAAATCATTAAAAGTAGGTAGAAAATAATTTATGCTTTTTAAAAATTTTTTTAACATTAGTTTTCTGCAGTTACATTTAATACAACATTTTTGTTTTAAAAAAAAGGTGCATTGAGCAAAAAAAACACAAAATTGCCTCGAATTTATTTCTGCATAAATTTGTCAAAAATAGGTCTTGTGTATGAAAATAATCCATTTTAAATGTGTCATACTTATAAACTAAAAATGTCAAAATCAATTTTCTCCATTCATAGTGTATTCCTAGGAAACTCTTAATTCAAAGTATAGTTCAGAATGTAAACACAGCCATAGACCTGTGAAGCTACTTCGACTTTTCACCCTTATTAGAGAACAAGGAATTCTGAAATGCAGTAATTTCCTTCAGGATATAAATATTTGTTCAAATGTAATAAAATGCAGACAGACTATATGCCTCCCTCACTCGTTTGATGGGTAGGCTCTTTAGAAGGGATGTTCATAATTCAGTGCTATGCTGTTTGCATAATGAGTTGGAAAGGTCTTAGAATAATTGCATTTGGCTAATGAACAGTACATACATCTATGCACCTCAGCTCCGGTGCTTTTTTGGACCCAGATATCTTTCTTTCTCTTCTTTTTTTTTTTTTTTTTTACTTAATGTGAAACTCTGCGTGAAGCGTAATACTTCATACAGGATGCATGACAACTTTAAACTTAATGCTGACATTTTAAGTCCTTGTTGCCCAAGAGCTACTAATTTAATTAGAGACTACTATGCTGGAATTAACAGGGGAGTAAAATATCCCTTCAGAGAAATTTCATTGAAGAAGATTAAGAGAACAAGTGGAAAAAGAAAAATTACATACACAAGCCTGTTTCTTACCACTGACTACAAAAGGAGTTTAGTATGACCAGGAGAGCTGGACATATCTATTTGTAGACATCTGATTTTAGCTGAGGTGATCTCCATTTTTTCATTTAAATATTAATCTTTAGTCTCCCTGGTGGATACCATTTGATTTTTCATTGTAAATTCTTCAAAATTTTCATTGGGTTTTTTTCTTTCTTTTTCTTTTTTTTTTTCCTTTGGTATTTGGTTTTGCAGCAGTTTTTTTTTCTATTTGATAAAAAATACTTTAATTCATTGGGGCACCTGTTTTTTTCCCCTTCTCTTTTTCATCTGTAGTGAGATCTGCCTGCATGATTTTTAAATGAAAAAAACCCTCAAAGTCATATTTGTGATAGAAGTTTAGCTTTCTACTCGTGTGCCAGAAAACTTGCCCAAGAAGTTGTTAGATACTGTTAAGTACTCATCAAATTTTTGAACAAAATAACATATTCTGTAGTTCACTATTATTGTTCCAGTTTTGAATACTCTGTGAAAACAATTTGTATTTAAGTTACAGTATTAGAAATAATATTGGTGACTAATAATGCTTGATTGGTGTGAACAAGTATAATTACGATGTTTCTTAATCAGTAAGAAGAAGATTAGTAGCTGAATATAAAGAAAAAATCTCTGGTATATCTGATAACTTTATTTTGATCTAATTTTTAATTTATTTAAAATACTGTGAATTTGCATTAACTCCACCAAAGTTCTGTACTAGGGCAAAAGGATGAGACTTGATATCCTAGGTTTCATGTTCCAGGAGAACTGTTTTGGATGTGGTGGGACTTGGGTAATTTCTCTTGAAAAGCTATCTGAACCTTGAACTATTACTATATTTCCTGTTTATAGAGAAGAAAATAAACGTTATTAATTTGGTGAACAGATGCTGATTCAGATTATTATATTTTCTCATAAAAAGTAAGTATCTACAATAACTTTGTCAAAGATACATGCAAAACCAATTTAAATAGCTGAAGCTACCTAAATTCTTCCAATGGTCTCACCGGATCCTTTCTAATTGTCTTAATGAAATTAGGTTACCCCAGTGAAACCCATTATATGTATCAAAGAATAATGCTTTTAGTCATGCATATGCAGTAGTTAAGTAAATTGTAGTATATTTAACATTTTAATAACTAGCCTTTTATTTCTCTAAGTATGCAAATCAGATAGCTGAACTGTCACAACCTCAATTCTCCAGCTACAGATGGTCTTTGTGTTGTCAGATCAGCAGGTCAGGAACTTCTCCCTCACCCCACCAGTGACCTACAACTGACCTGCAGTAAATTGCTAAATCAATGTGTATTTTATTGCAGGTTCACTGGAGATCCCTATCCTTAGGCAAAACCTTTACACACCATAAATAGATTCTGAGTACCTCTTTCTTCTTGTGTCTGAACAGACTGCAGCTGTAGGAGATAATGTATAGGCTAAGGAGAAGCTGTGTTTGAACCCCTCTCCAACTGCTGGCAGCTTGGGCACGGCAGCGCAGAGCTCCTGATGGTGCTGCTGGTGAATTGTTGCAGGCTGGGCTGTCTCTGCAGATGCACTGACAACAGTCTCGTACCTGGTTTAAATTTAGCTGAGGCACACGGACCTGAGGTGCATACATAACATGAACTGCACTGTGTGTGTAAGACAAGGCTGCCAAGCCAATGGCAGCCCACCTGCAGGATAATTTTATATATCCTTAGCCAGTGCTTTAGGAGAACCACTGCTGTCAACATTTAAGTGATGTTTACCAGTGAAAGGGCAGGCACAGTGCCACTGTGTCTGGGCAGGGCTCAGTGCCAAAAGGCAGGAGTTAGCCTAGCACAGAGCTCGTGGCCTATCATTAACAATTATCATGCTGTGCCTACTAGCCTGCAGGATTCTTATGGCAGTATATATGAGCTGATCAACCCAGCAAAGGGCAGCTACCTAGCTTCTCCAGTGAAGTTCATTCTCACTTGGTCAGTTTCAAGTGCCAACAGCATTAAAGCCTGGTCATGTTATGTCTATTTTGCTGTGCATCATCCTGATGGCAGCATTGACTAGCAATTGTGAGAGTTCATAGAATCATAGAGTGGTCTGGATTGGAAGGCACCTTGAAGATCACCCAGCTCCAACTCTCCTGCCATGGGCAGGGACACCTTCCACCAGACCAGGTTGCTTAGAGCTCCATGCAACTTAGCCTTGAACACTTCCAGGGAAGGATGGGGTGTCCATAACTACTCTGGGCAACCTGTTCCAGTGCCTCACCACCCTCACACTAAAATATTTTATGCATGTAATCTAAACCTAGTCTTTTCCTTTGAAGCCATTCCCCCACGTCTTGTCAACTACATGCCCTTGTAAACAGTCTCTCTACATTGTGCAGGTTAACTTCAGGTACTGAAAGGCCAGAACTAGGGCACCCCTAAACCTTCTTTTTTCTAGGCTGAACAAACCCAATTTTCTAAGCCTTTCTTCATAGAAGAGATGTTCCATCCCTCTAACTAAAAGTTAGCAAAACTTCACTAAAAAATCACTGAAAAGAACTTGTTTATGTTAATGTACCCTCAGTGCATAAAAGTAACAAGATGGTGTATGAAAATGTAATCAGATATATGTAGAGTGCCTGATTTTCTCAGCTACCCTAAGCTCAAAGGTGCTGACTTTTTTTTGCAGAAATCAGGGGTTTTCTGCAATGAACTATTTGCTGTATTAGAGCTTGCATTTGGATAGCACTTTAAAAAAATCAATTTAAAGAATATATTTTGTCAGTGTCAGGAATTGACAATGGTATTGTTTTCAGTAGTTTCATAGAGCACCTGTCCAGTCATGAGTAGTTATGGGGTGCTGGCATGGAGCTATAATAGCAATTTACAGATTTTTTCAAGAGACATTTTATATATCAATGCTGACACAAAAAGTGATTATGACTGATCAGTTGACAAGCCCAGAGCAAAGTGCATCTAAGATACAGGTTTAGTGCTTTATATTTTATTTTAAGAGAGTCTGCTTTCCAGAGGATAGAAGAAGGATCAGCTTTGCACTCTTTAGAGCTTTTAGATTGATACATAGACTGGGAGAGAGTGTAAGCTGCCTATAACTTCTTATATTTCTGTGTTCTAAGTATGGACTGGCTCCAAAAGGAACAAAGCTTCAAAATGTCTTTGAACATTTGATAATGGTATCTAAATGGGCTGCACAAAGAAACACCATGTGCCTTTTTTGAGGATATTCAGGGTTACTTTGCATAAATAATTGCAAAAGGGAAGCACTTGGCTCCAGAAGCTCACAGTTATCTACGCCTTAAAGGTAATGTAAGCATTAGCTATTTATTCTTAAGAAATTAACATATTTGTCCTTCTGTCAGCAAAGAGTTTGAAGGATGTGTGCAGAGATGAGAATTTTACTCCTGTTTAAAATCATGCAAAATATACTGAAAGACTGAAGGGGAATAAACCAGAGCAAGGTACAGTGGAGGAAAGGTGATATTTCTACTAAAGATGCAGAGAAATGAAAGGACAGAGAAGTTTACTGAGGGATAGGAAGAACAGAGAATTTCAAACTGTAAAAGAGATCCCACAAGGATTGAGGAATGTATTATTCTGTCTTTCACATCCCCATGCTGACTTTTCATAATTCTGAGGCTGAATTGTCACAAGGAACTTGAATGAGAAACTATTTTTTTCCCTTTATATATTTCTGAGACCAGCTAGGTTCATACTTGACTGTCATAGCCTTATCTGTAAATTTGACATGGACAGTGCTGGCAACTACAAAATCTCTAGGGAACCTGAACAGCAAATCTCCTTGGAGAACTTCAGTTCAATTTATGCAAAATAGATTGTTTGGCACCAGCTACTGAAAACTGAGTTTAAGCACATTGCGAGACAGATTGTTTTCCAAAATTTTGCCATTTGAAGCAGGGCCAGCACTTATTACTGGAACTGCTATAATTCATGAGATGATCTGAAGCAGTTTCTTCTATATGGGGGAGGTTCAGAAAGACATCTGGGAATTCATGTTCTCTCCAAGTCACTGGTGAGAACAACTGAATGTCATCCAAAGACTATTGGTGTCAATGGGACTTTATTAGCTTCACTGGACACCACAAGGTGCTCTCAGGCTAACATAAGCTTTTGCAAATAAATTAAAAATAGGTTGGCAAATTAGTGATACTGTGTAGTTGTGGTAGTCTTTTGGAGTATATTAAAAATACGAAATTTATACATTCAATAAAATAATGTTCTTTGTTTTGTCTTATGTATGCAAAACTAGATGACCTAAGTCTTGTGTAAAACACTACTAAGACATAGTGTTAATGCAACTCAAAATGAAAAAAAATCTACTGCATCAATGAAATTATAAAGAATGTACAATTTGTTTAAAAGAAATGAGTATGCTTCTTTTAAAATTAATTTATTTTAAATCACCAGTTTTCAATATTTTGAAATTTTACTCCAGTTAAGATGAAAACAAAACCATAAAAAATTCAAATTTCAAAGGAATATAAGTATCAAAATTCCTGTGGTTTCCTAGTTCTACTTTTCTTTATGAATATGAAAGTTATAAGGAAGCAAGTTTAAATAAAAAATTACATAAAACCGCCCACAAACATAGCTCAGCTTCATATATAAACTGTTAAATTTTTGAAAACTAATACAATCTAAGCACAATGGCAATAACTGACATATTATGTATTTTAAATTCTAATCAACAGTGATTTTTTCCATATACAGAAAAAATTATAGAATTTATGTGGAGTTTCTTGTAAATCTGCTTTGGATTTTTGCTGGTGGTGGTTTTGGGTTTTCTTTCTTTCTTAAAAGCCTGTTTCAAGTTCATTGATACAAATTGAAAGTTCCTTTTGTTTTAAAAGGCTATTGGAATTGAGCACTCTCTCCCTTAAATTACTTACTGTATCTAAAATGCATTGTGACAGGTAGGCAGTAAAGTGTTCAAGATGCAGCACATCCTAAAGTATGTTTCCTACTGAAATCTATGCTGATAGTTTAATGTGATACTTGTGCCCTTATGTTCTATCCTGAATCACATAAATGTCTTCAGCTGCCAGACTCTTTCTCACTGCAAAGTTTAACTGGGCTTTTCAATGAGTCCTACTCACTTATGAAAAATCTCATCTAAATGTATTATTGCCTTCATACTGGCTTGTCTTGGACTAAGAGCAAGCATACAAGTTCAACTTTTGCTCTTTTCTGATAACACCACACTTTGCAGGGAAATTAGAGTTTAAACCACTGTGATGCAGATAACAGTTCTATAGTACATCCCTGCTAAGATCTTCAAACCCATCCTACAAAAATCCAATAGAAGGGAATTAAGGAGTAACTCAGCTTTTTACAGTCTAATAATCCATAGGATACTCTCCTGTGAGGCCTGAGAAAAAGCACAAGTGAGTGCAGTACAAGAAGAGATGGAGAATGGGAAATGCCCTTTTTAACACTTTGTTTAGGAATGTGTTTCACTGACATAGATTACAGGATCTTTTATTTATGCAACTAAATGTCGTATAGGCAATTGTTCCAAGTGTTGGCTGTCAGTCACAGTGTGATCTGCTACCATTTAATACGTAAATATCTGGTGGGGTACACTACCATGAAAATGGAACAGACATTAAAAGACCATGCAATATGTAATTTCTTTCTTCCCCACCTTGATATTTTTCGTCAATAGTGTAGGTGCATTGTTGAGCAGATCATATTAACCCCATAGAAAAAGGGAAATCCAGTAAGTATGGCTTTCATGTCTACTGATAGGGAAAATAAACAGCAGTAACATGCCTAGAACTTTTTCTCATACATCCACACAGATAGGACTGTCTAATCTATATGTGAATCCAGAGTGAAAAAGGTACAAAACAAGATTGGGACTCATTTTTGATAAAGTATGCAACTTTTGATCAGATTTGGCTCTGATAAAATGTAGTCCTAGAAGGTACAGAGCAAATGTAAAATTCATAGATATTCTATCTGACTTTCCAGTCTGATGGGAAATCTTGTGAAGGATGGCAGCAAGGAATTGATGTGGAAATAATGTTCAGTAAAAATTAAAGTCTATATAGTTACGCTACATTTTCTGTGTTTGTTCCTAGGCCAGTTTGGTTTTTCTGGGGAAAAAAAAAGGAAATGAAAAAAGCTTCTTATATATCCAAACCAGTTCTTGAATATAGCTTTTTACATTTTTTCTTTCTTATCTTGTCCTGTCCCTTACATGCCCTCTGTATAGAACTAAGTAGATGTATTGAAGATGGTTGTTTTGGTATGTTTCAAGATGGATCCACGATACACCATAATAATTTGTTTATTAGGAAAGGGCATGGTCATATATCCTTGTCTTACAGTTCTGTTTGAAGAGACATGCACTGGGTAAAATTAACTATTTTAATAGAGTCAAAATCAGGCATTGGTTTAAAAAGTCTAATACCTGATCTGATGGATATGTTGTGCTTACTGATCACCCTAATCCTTAATCGTTTTTGGATGTGCATTGACTCAAATGCAGCTTATTTAGGTTATTGTTTTTTTGAGAAGGTTTTAGCCTGCATAGCTAATTATTCACAAGTCTATTGCACTCTGACAGACTGTGAAGGAGCTGGTAGACATGTGCAAATTCTATATTCAAGGAAAGATTTAAAGGATCATCAAAGCAGAAAGCACACAATATGCTGAATTTCTCAGACAATAAACAAATCGGAAAATATGGGCAGAAAGCCCTTTAAAATGTCCCCAGGATGTGGTGATTAATTCTTTTCTACAATAATTGCAAAATTAGTATTAGATCTAGAGAGAGGGAGAAGACTCAGAAGGGAGAAACAATGAACACACAAAAATAATCCCAAAGGAGACTCCTCCAAAAGGAGAGGATTTTTTTCTAGGCCCTTTGGCTGGTTCATCTCTGTGTTGTCCTCACAAGTGGTACAGGCATCTTTTAAGTTGTTATACTTTGAGGTTTTTTTTGTTTGGTGTTTTTTTTTTTTATTTAGTTCATGCAGCACTGCATTGTAAATATAATGAAACACTGCCACTTTTAACTGACAGTTACTTTGAGTTTGGAGATATCTTTGTTGTGTATTGATGGAAGGAAATATTTTAGAAAAAATTCTGAGTGAGTTTAGATTGAAGACTGCTTGTATGCAGAGTAGTAAAACTGAAGAATAAAATGCAAGGGTACTAACTTGGGAAAAAGATACCCAAGCCCATCAGGCTGTTGTTGCAGCTGCTCCCATTACTCCAACAAAATAGAAATTGAAGCTGGAACGAGTTGTGAGAAGAAGAGAAAAGCCAAGATATGTTTACAGGTAGGACAGAGAGCTAGGAGGCCACGGCAGTGTGTTGTGGTTTTTGGTCTGCCTTTTAGTGCCACCTACAAGCTGACAATGGCATCAGTCTTTTCTTCATATGTCTGATTTATCAGAACTCACTGCGATTTTTGTCCCTATTTTGGTGTTTTATGCCCCCTACTCTGTTCATTAACTTCTGTAGCAGTGTGTCTGATTGGCACTGCATATCTGCCTTCCCTTATCCCATATTTAGTTAATAGCTAGAATGTTCTTTACCCGCAGTGTTATTATTGGGTTTTAAAGTTCTGTATCTGCCCCTCTTCCACTCCCATTCCCCAGTTTATCTGCCAGTTCTGTATCCCTCTTGCCCCTATTTGCCCTCCTGTGTAAACCCCTCCCATTTCTCCATCCCTCTTAACCCGATGTTCGCTTCCGTTCGCCGCTCTCTGCTCCTTGGAACCCAGCTCTATCCTCCCCCTCGTTCCGTTCCGGACCCAGCCGCCTTCTCCTCCCCGTTGTCCCACCAATAAACCCTGTATTCTAAAAGCTGGGAGACTGCATTTCCTTCATTCGCCGAGGCTCCTATTATCCTGTCTTCGAGAAGCCAGCTCGAGCACAAGCTCTCCGGTCCTGGATCCGCTCAGCCCACGGTAGCGTGGTAGGCACACGGGGGAATCTCGTTTTTCTGGGGTTTTAGAGATTCCTCTGACTCCCCAGAGCGAGAAAACCTCAAACTTCATTTTGGCATCTCTTAGAGTTTAATCTTTTATTTAATCTGAGTGTTGGCTTTTCCTGGTTTTAATTTGCTGTACATTTCCTAACCTTGTTCCAATGTGTTCTGGGATGCTGATAACTTTTTCATCTGGGTGCCATCAATACATGCAATTCTTATGGATTTTCCTCTCCAGTTTGTTCCTTAAAGTTTTTCCACATGCAGACATTCCCATTCATTCTCCATATATACCAATTTTAGAATTTCTATTGCATTTCTTTCCAATAGCTCTCCAGCTTCTTCTGTGGTTGGGATATTACACTTCAGAGTCAAAAATACAATATGACCTCCAGGCAGAGGAAGTTAAAATCAAGAGGATCAGCTTTAGGGATTACAGTAATCCTACATATGAACACATCTGCACTAGCACAAACCACTTACTATGCTGGCAGAAATCTGGAGAACTAGAAATTTAGAAAATTTGTAATTTTATATTCTGTTGCAATTTAACCCCAGCTGGCAACAAAGTACCACTCATTTTGTACTTTTTGTGGAATGGAATATACTTTTGGCCCCTTCAGGTCAGCTGTCCTGGCCATGCTCCCTCCCAGCTTCTTGTGCTGCTCCTCCCTGGTAGAGTATGAGACTGAAAAGTTCTTGATTCAGAGTAAGCACTATATAACAGCAACCAAAACATCATTCATATACTGAATCCAAAGTAAAGCACTGTACCAGCGACTAAAGAGAGAATTAATTCTTTCCCAGCCAATACAAACACATCTGATTAGACTACATATATTTTAATTCTCAAAACCCTATTCTATCACAAATTCTTTCTCTGTAAGTCTCCCATCTCAAATGAGAGGTAGCATTTGAGCAATGACGTTTACATTCAGCATGACTGAAAATATCAGAATCTACACCTCACTGAACAAGAAAAGTTTAAAACATGAAGGAATATCTTTGACACTAAAATAAAATTAGAGTGCTGCCAGAGGATGAAATAAAAGAAAATATGATTTTGACACTGTAAAAGACAGCAGTGATCAAGACAACATTTGAAATAGAATGTGCAGTTCTTAGCTGCTCATTATGATAGAGGTATTAAGAAAATGAGGCAATAAAGGGAAGGGCAGGAAAGAGCATTTACAATTGAGACTCAAGGAGTTCAGTTATTCAGAAAGTTAGATAGTGAAGGTTCAAATACTCTAGAAAAAGCAGATTAAGGAAAGACCTTAACCATCTATACAGTGAAAAGACTGCAGATGATAATTTATAGAAGATAATTCAAGCTGGTGTCACGTTAAAGAATCAGGCGGCAGAAGCTCAAGATCATCTCTTTTGCATCTAGAGTAACTAATAAATTAAACAGAAATAGAAGCCACTTTTTTTAAAGTACCACCACGTGTGGTGCTTTCATAGTTACTCTGCTTAATGGATTCATTGAAAGCACTTTCTTAAAATAAATAGAACACAAATAAACATAACCGTTCTTTTTTGCAGAGAAAGGATAGTAATTTTTAGGAAGCAGAGAAGAAAGATAATATAAAAGATATTTTTGCTTCGTAAGGTTCCACACAGTCTCTACATATAGACAAAAGATTCATTGCTCTCTGTGATTTCTCACTCTGACCCTTGTCCTGTTCTTATTAACCTGGAAAAAATATAATTGTTTTATCTTTCAGTTTTATCACGTCTTGTTATGTTCAATTTTATGCTGTTGAATCTAGCAGTTAGTATCTTTTACCAACATAGTAAACCTTCCAAATGGTAAAGTGAAAAGATGACCTGTGTTATAGGTTTTGGAAACTTACTTAGTTTGTTTTGGTTATTTTTTACTTACTATTATGACTCTTGGGAGGTTTTACTCAGAATTTCTGTACACTAAGAATTTGCAAGAATACAAAAAAATTTTTAATTTTTGTTGCATACCACTCAGTGGGAAAAAAGCAGGTTCTTTTAATTCTGTGGAGTAACAGGAGGGATATTAATGTTTATCCTCTGGTCTTTGCAGATACAACAATATTTATTAGCAAAACCTGAACAGATTTGAATTTGAGACTGAGCAAAACTTGCAACACAGTCAAAACAAAATATATTTGCTCTCATAGAAGAGAAGGGGAAAAGAAAAGGAAAGATACCATCCTTGGTTCCAGCAATGCTGGTCAGTCTGGCGTGGTTGTAATCCAGGGGTGGGCATCCACCCGTCCTCCTGAGACTCAGTCTTTTAAAGTCTTTAGCACACAGTTTTTAGTCCTTTTTAGTTAGAGGGGCAGACCTGGCCTCAGAAAAGCATCACCCTGCTTTTGCAAGCTGAAAGGTGTTTGGGCCATTAACCTTTTTAACTTTTCTTTCACAATTTTTGATTAGGAAATACAACTGGAGTACATAACTTATAATGATCTGTGCATTTGAAACCAGCCATGATGTTTGAAGCACTAGTGAAGCACATAGTGGAGAACTGTTAGATCCTCAACAGCTCCCTTACTCCCTTTATGTTCAGTGAGGGTTTCAGTTCTTTATTTGACTCAGTAGAGCTTCTGTTATCTCTGTCTTCTTGAGTTGTTCAGAGGTCATTCAGCACCAAAGAATCTGGTGGAAGGTGGCTTCCTTCAGTTCTGCTTTCTTACTGATGCACTGTGTAAGATAAACCTCTGACCTTGAAGATCTTGCACAGAGCTATCAGTCACAAGTATTTATTTCCATGTACAGGTGTTTCTTTTTAACCAGCTGCATTTGGAGATGGTACATTTTCCTTGTCTGTTATCCACATAAGCTCTCATTGTCTAGACTATATGAAAAAGTGCCCAAAATTACTATAGATATAAGCATCAAATTCTTCCTACATATTCTTCAATATTTCTGTCAGGAACTTCTTGTGAACTACAAGGGCACTCAGTCTGAGGCATCTGGAACACTTTGGAAGTCTTCATACTTGTACTTCATTTGTAATGGATGTGTGTGGGAGTTCCATATGTCCTTCAGCTAATCACAGAAACTGTTTTCTGCCAAATTTTATGTCATACATGTACTTCAGGAAAATATCTAAAATCTTATTTCTTTTTTTCCTTCCTCTCAGGACAAAACTGTAGGAAAGAGAAATGTTTGTGAAAACTAGGATATTTTGTAACCCTGACTTATAGAAAGAAAGGGTCAGTTAGCATTTTAATGCTTCATACATGGCAAGGCAGATCTTATGGGCTAAATTATTTTAGTATTTAATTAGAGAAGGAAATGCCCCTGTTTCTTGGATTCATTTGGCCCTAATAAAATTGTAAAATTGTAAATCATATGTGTAAAACATCAGCCAGGGTTCTATCTATGTTATATCTAGATAATATAATATGTAGAATAATTCATCCAAAATTAAGGAAGGTTTTTTATTATTTAAAGTTTTTTTCCATGCCATTGTATTGCATGGAAGTCCTGTGGAAGCTTTGTATTGTTATCTGGCTTCCCATGATAGATCCTGAGGTACTTCGCTACTATAAAATAAGATGTGCAACTCAACTATTTAACTTCTTTTGCCTTTGTTCTTCTTTAACAACTCAGCCAAGAGAAACTTTCTCAGTGCTTTTTGAAACTATTCAGATTTGGTTTATCTAATTCACATTTCCCACATTCATAGCACTGATGTTCACTGAGAATTTTTTTTTTTTTTACTGGTGGTTAACATAGCAAACATTAAACTATCCTTTAAAAAATAGAGAAGTCTAAATTCATTGCCATATTTAACAAAATAGACTATGAAAAATATTTGAGGAAGATAAACTGAGAGAGTTGAGATTGTTGAGCCTGGACAAGATCCCATGGGGATGTTGTATCAGCTTTCCAGTACCTTATGGGGGCCTAGATGAAAGCTGGAGTGAGACTTTTTTTTGTAAGAGAACCTGATAAGAAAATGGGTAAAAAATTTAAACTGAAAAAGAGTAGGTTGAATTCGAAATAAACAAGTTATTTTTTGTTAGGGTGATGAGACACTGGAAGAGGTTACCCAGAGAAGTTGTGGATGCCCCATCCCTGCATATGGGCAAAGCAAGGTTGGATGGAGCTCTGAGCAACCTGGTCTAGCAGAAGGTATCCCTGTCCATGGCAAGGAAGAATGGAACAAGCTAATCTTTAAGGTCCCTTTTAACCTAAACCATTCTATAATTCTATGTAATTGCCATTAAACCAATAGTTCTTCAATAATTAGATATAACGGGAATTAATGCTGTGCAGTCCAAACCCTCTTGCAAGTGACATATCTTTAGTAATGTTACAAGGACCTCCCCTGCACAGTCCTGACTTGGTTCTTCAATTAAGTAATTAATAGGATTTTGGAGAAGGAGAGGTGCACCCTGATCTTTTAACTAGATTGTCGTATTGTAATGATGTACCACAGTTTTATATATATTTTTTTTTTAAATTTGCAAATACAGACTATGATACTAATTATTCATGTGAGCTTACGTGGGAAGCCATAGAATGTTCAGATTGCAAAGATGTTCTGGAAGTCATTTATTCCCACCTTCTGCCTAGAGCAAAATATCTGATTGCTCAGGGCCTTCCTATATGTCATGTTTTCCCTCCGTATGTGTATATAAGCCAATTGCCAAATATTTCAAATTTGTTACGACTTTTCTATTTATTAATTTGCTAGGCCAACTGTGGGGTTCTTAGTATTCTCATAGCTGGACTGCTGCTTGTAGACCTTTTAAAGCTCTAATAATTTTTAAAGAAGTTACAGAATTCTTTATCTGCCATCAGATAAAGAGAGATACATTCGGAAGCTCCATTGATTCAAGGTCTTATACTGGTTCCTGCAAATTGCTTTAATCTTTTTACTATCATATTTCTGAATGTTAGTCATTTATTAAGATGCGCTTTTATTGCTGACAGTGTTAGAGCATCGTATTTTTTTTGTGTTTGCAATATTGTTAATATCTTTTAAATATTTAGCACTCAATACTTAAAATCAGTGAAAGTAATCATCCAGATTTAAAAGACATAACATGAACTCAGTACTGTGTGCACAAAAATAACTATTATAAGAACAAAAGTATTGATTTTATGATGTGAATGTAAGGGAGAGCCTGTAAAATCTTTCTTAGACCAACTCTGGTGCCAATGAGGATCTTTCAAAATATTAGATCATTCCTTCTACCAACATTTTTTAGCGAATTTTTAAACAGTCAATCCACTTATGAATATGATTACCTTGCTGGTGGCATCTGCAGACAAGAACAGTCATTTAGGGCTTGGCATTGTCATGCATCTAGCATGGTCTGAGAAAAGAGCAACTAGGCTTTTTATTTTTTTTCTTTTTTCTTTACATACTGAATTGTTAGCTATTCTTGACCAAACTGTTCAAAACCCTACATGACAAAATGAAAAATAACTAATCAAAACCCTGTCTTTTCATGATTATTGAAACTACTCCAGCCAGACAGAATAGCTTTATATGCCCTTTTCCCAATATCTAGAGTTGTAGAACAGATGTTCTCCTGCTGTTTCTTTTGATTCTAGGAGACATTAAAAAATGTATTTGGTTTTCTCTGTGAGATCTCATAGTAAATGTAGTAGCTGCACACTCACTGCAATTCTTTTCACTTGACTGAGATGCCAGGAGAAAGAACAGTCTAGTAATATCCGGGTACTTTTCTAACTTCTTGAAAGGAAAAGGAATTCAATAAATTTGTAGAGGAGATTTGACAGAAATAATGATCAATGGTTCCTGAAAAAAATTATTTTGCCATTTTAAAAAAAATTACTTTTTTTTTTTTTTTTAATGTATTATGTCATAAACTCTGATGACCAAAACTGGCATAGGTGTTAAAGTAGCTGGGATATTGGAGTGCTTAGATAAAAATATGAATTCCCAGACTGCAAATCATCTCTAAGTGACAATTTTAGAAGGCTGCATTCAGATCAAACGTTACATAAAAGTTTTATCTGCCTGATTCAGGAGCTTGCAAAGGATGACAAAACTCTCACAACAAAGTTCACATTGAATAGGACTATATGCAGGTTGCCCTGAGTGACATTTCCTTTTTTTGTCTCTCAGAAGTGGAATTGCAGGTTAATTGACACTAACACGAGTGCTTGCTGCAGAACAAAATAATGCTGAGTTCACAAAGGCATTTGCAATTGCTTTTTGGAAACATAATGCGTTCCTGTAGAAAATGCTGTTTTAATGTAGCATAAAAATACAATTTAATCTCTAAGCAGGTGTGACTGTAAATGGGGAGAAAGTATAGTTACTCTTCTTTGTTTCATCAATTCCTCTAATTATTTTGCCTCATCATAGGAATTATAGTTTTTATAGTGTCAGAGGTAATTCATGTACCTAAAATGGATGATGATATTTATCTTTTTATGCAGAAGTAATAATTACACATTCTACATTAACAAGAAACACTAGTGGTTAGAATTTTCATTTCTGAAGTTAAATAGCTAATATGTTAGATGTAAGATAAGACAGATGGTTAAGTGGGTAGAGCATTAAGTTACTTGGTCATGACGGTGATGCAATACTTAAACAGGAAATGTTCCTCAATCTGGTCACCTATGAGCACACATATTCCTTCTTTTGCCTTTTTTTTGGGAAGCAAAGACTATTATTTGCAATTATATGCTTATAAACCATTTCTCTTTTTTTCTTTATCTGCAATTCTTTGAAGCTTCAGAAATAAGAGAATTAAAATGTGCTCCCTAACTTTTTTTTATCTTGATGTAAACTAATTGCAGGAATGCATAATGGTTTTATTCTTACAGAGAATTTATTAAATTTATCTCCTAAACTTTTTTTAATATATTATTGTCATTATCTATAGGTCTAATTTAGTTGATCTTATCCATATCTATAGCAGTAGAAAATTTATTACTGCAGTGAACATACTACATGGATTATCAACAGAGATTTCTCTCCTTTGCACCTAATAATTTGTGAATTTTCATGGATACCTGAAAGATCAATTGTTATTATTAGTAATCTAGAGAACACTTGGAGAACCAGGAAACAAATATGCAAAAAAAAAAAAAAGTCAGAAATACGTGTTGAGATTGAGAAAACAATTTCAATACATTAGTATCTAGTTTTTCAAAATTCTTTCTGTGTTTTTAAAACAACTACATGTTACATCAGTTTGAGGAATCTTTATACAGGCCACAGTTGCCGTTAAAATTATATAGTATTATCTATGATGGGCAAATCAATGAACAACATACAATTATTGTCTTCCTGAAAATGTCTGATTAATGACTTTTAGCTATTTAGATGTTTAAACCTTATCAATGAGAAATCAGTAAGAATTAGACTGGAAGTCAGGTTTTTAATTTTGAGGATCTAGTTTAAGTATTAAATCCGTATTACTCTGGGCCTTGTGTTAGGGAGGGAGGAAAAATCTGCTTATTTAGGATCATACTCAACTTTTCTAATGTGTTTTTTTCCTGAAATGTTCTGCCTCATCCAACACAAACTTTACAGTATCTACAACTCATGAAGTACAGGTGTAAAAGAGACACTTTCTATGTGTGGATTTGTTTTGTTTTGTTTTTTAATGGAAACTAGTTTAATGAAGTAGCAGATACCACTGGGAAATTGAGGTTTTCTCACTCTGGAGAGGCACGGAAATCTCTAAAACCCCACAAAAACGAGATTCCCCCGTGTGCCTACCGCGCTACCGTGGGCGGAGCGGATCCAGGACCGGAGAGCTTGTGCTCGAGCTGGTTTCTCAAAGACAGGATAATAGGAGCCTCGGCGAATGAAGGAAATGCAGTCTCTCAGCTTTTAGAATCCAGGGTTTATTGGTGGGACAACGGGGAGGAGAAGGCGGCTGGGTCCGGGATGGAATGAGGGGGAGGATAGAGCTGGGTTCCGAAGAGCAGAGAGCGGCGAACCGAAGCGAACATCGGGTTAAGTGGGATGGAGAAATGGGAGGGGTTTACACAGGAGGGCAAATAGGGGCAAGAGGGATACAGAACTGGCAGATAAACTGGGGAATGGGAGTGGAAGAGGGGCAGATACAGAACTTTAAAACCCAATAATAACACTGCGGGTAAAGAACATTCTAGCTATTAACTAAATATGGGATAAGGGAAGGCAGATATGCAGTGCCAATCAGACACACTGCTACAGGAAATAGAATTAAATCTGTAAATATATGATAATATCGTCACAAAGTGATGGAAATAAAGTTGCTTTAATTTTGGTGGGCATTACTTCCTCTGCTTAATACTGTTGTAACATCAATTTTCAATGTAGAGTGTGTGTTAATGCTCTTTGATTCCAAGGCTTACTATTTGGGCTGTCACAGTTCATTGAAACATCAAGCATGAGATCTGCAGGGGTTAAGATTTCTAAAGTGATGACCTGGACAAGGCTTAATATAAAAAACCCTAATTTTAACTGTCTACTCTTTGCAGAGAATGAGTTAAAATTGATTCTTCTAGCCCAGTTTTTAAGGAGTGCCATACTCCCTTCCTTGTGCTCCAATGTCTACTTACACTGTCATTTCTCTGGAGAGAGGAAAATTGAAAGTGATAAAAGGGTCAACAGGATGAAAATATTATTTCGATTTGGAAAAATTGGAATTTGTGACATGAAGAGATAAAGTGACTGGTTTAGGTTTTTAGAAGAAATCTGTTATAAAGCCAGAAATAGGAAACCAGATCCATTAATTTCCAAAGTGCAAAAATTTAATCTATATAGTACAGCTATTGTCATCATACTTTGCATGACATGAATTCTTCATTTTCCACAGAAAAAATAGAATAATTTTCTCATCTATGACATCTTTCTTAAGAGAAATCTAGGAGATGTTCTATAAGTTTGAGGCTGTTCATCTTCTTGGTGACAGGATTAGTTAAATGTGGAATCTTCTGTGATGTTGTCTCAACCCCTGTTACAACTCCAGTGAATTCACAGCAACTATGCTACAAAATTAATATGATAAGTCTTTTATATTTACTGATAGGATTTTTTTTTTTCAAAGAATTATAAAAAAAGTCATAAAAGTCCACACTCCAAAACCTGAAATCCTGCCTGTATATGTTCTGAGTCTCTATGCAGATTTGGAACTCAAAATCTTCGAGCATGAGCAAAACTTCTGGCAGCAGTAGCATATTGATATTCTTTGAGTGAGCCAAAGGCATGAAGCGAATGTGATGCCCCTCTGAGCAAACAATCTGAAGTCATGAGACAAGCAAGACAACTCTAGGAAGCATGATTTTGACTGATATTCCTTATGCTGGAGAGGGAAAAACTGCTTATACCCAATACAACAGCTGTTAGTGCATTCAGCTTCGCTCAGTTCGTAAGTAGCACAGACAAGAGCATAACAGGGTGCACTCAGCCTCAAAGTCAGTGGAGGTTTCCTTACATCTATGTTATACATTCTAAAAGTGCAAAATATGACATTTACCATCCTCCTAGCACAGTTCTCTGAAAGATCTTTGTGTAATACAGACAGTAAAGAGAATGACATAGGAAAACTTCTCTGCTTCTCAGCCCTAGACATTATTATTTCTATCAACCTATTAGAGAGAATAGAAAAATATATTACATACTGTTTTATAATCAAATTCCCATTGTCATCAGCTGAAACTAGTGATTTTTCCCCAGAGATTTCACAGAAACAATTAGGTTGGAAAACACCTCTGAGATAATTGAATCCAACCTATGGCCTAGCACTGCCATGTCAGTAGATCATGACACTATGTGCCATGTCCAGTCTTTTCTTAAACACCTTCAGGGATGGTGACCACCCTGGGAAGCCCATTCCAAAATCTATTTACCTTTTCTGTGAAGAATTTCTTCCTAATGTCCTACCTGAACATCCCACGGTGTATCTTAATACTCTGTCCTCTTGTCCTGTCACTGGTTGCCTGGGAGAAGAGACTTACCCCACCTGTCTACAACCTCCTTTCATGTAGTTCCAGAGTGTGATGAGGTCTCCCCTGAGCCTTCTCTTCTCCTGGCTAAACAAACCCCCTCCCTCAGCTGCTCCTCACTAGACCTGTGCTCCAGACCGTTCAGCAGCTCCATTGACCTTTTCTGCACACTTTCCAGCATATCAGTGTCCTTCTCAATTGAGGGCCCCAGAAATAAACACAGTCCTTGAGGTGCGGCCTCACCAGTGCTGAGTACAGGGGGTCAATCAGCGCCCTGGCCCTGCTGGCCACACTATTGCTGATATAAGCCAGGATGCCATTGGCCTTCTTGGCCACCTGGGCACACTGCTGGCTCATATTCAGCTGCGGTGGACCAGTATTGCCAGGTCTTTTTCTACTGGGCTGCTTTCTAACCACTCTGCCCCCAGTCAGTAGCCCTGCATGGGGCTGTTATGGCCCAGATGTAGGACCTGGCACTTGGCTTTGTTGAAGCTTGTGCTGTTGGTCTTGGCCCATCGATCCAGCCTGTCCAGGTTCCTTTTGCAGGGCCTTCCTACATTCCAGAAGATCGACACTGACTCAGCTTGGTGTCATCCGCAACTTTGCTAATGGTAGACTCAATCATTTCATCCAGATCATCAACAAAGATATTAGACAGGACAGGGCCCAACACTGATCCCCGGGGGACACTACTCTTGACTGGCCACCAGCTGGATGCAGCACAATTCATCACGATTCTCTGGGCCTGGCAGTCCAGCCAGGTCTTAGCCCAGTGAGGAGTGCAGCTGTTCAAGCCAGCGGCTACCAGCTTTTCCAGGAGAATGCCACAGGAAATGACTCATGCCAGTGTCAAAAGCTTTGTTGCAGTCCCGGTAGACTACATCAATTTGTGCATAAATGTAATAAGCTTAAGTGTGTGTTTCTTCTCCTCAAGACACTCTGCTGCCTACAGAATCATTACAGCTCATTTCTGTTCATCCTAAATTTGGAAATTTCATATTCTATGTTCTATTTCTATTCTGTTCAATTTCTAAACAACGTTTTTATAGAGAAAGGCAGAACCTTTTCCACTATGTAAGATTTCCAAAACTGCACTGGGAGAAGAATAGGTAGAGAAAATAGTTATGGTCATGAAAGGAAGAAAAAAAGCATTACTTTTTAAAAAATTATGTTGGCATCGGATGGATTTTCACCTCACTTTTTCATACTGATTAATTCCATTCTAAACAGATGACAATAGTGATATATATTAAGTTTCACTGAAAATTGGTGCTTCCAAATAAAAATGTTTCAGTGCTTAACTTAATTTCTGACAATGGGAACAAGTATGTGAATTTGTTAAGGTTTTTTGAAAGTTTTATACCTTTAGTAGAATTCAATTTATACAAAATTGGTGATACTCAAATTTGCAAGGTTGCTATCCAGAGTTCTAGTAGCATGATCAGATATTAAAAGAAGTTTGTGTTCATCATGGGATGAATCACACAACAGAAATACAAACAACTGACTCACTGTGGTTATGATTTGAAGTATATTTAAGTATTTGTTCACTTTATCATGTGAACAATCCAGTTAATTTCAGTTATACTGCTAAGTAGGATAAAATGTGTGTGTTTAAGTAGCTGTGTGATTTTGTTCTATAGTAAGAGAAAACCTCACGTAAAAATATGGAGAATAGTGTTGAAATGGTTGAAGTTATTTATGGATGTTTATGAAAGATACAACAAATTATGGTATCAGGAGAACTTTTTGACATAGAGCCCCATGTGTGTAGCCATGACATAAATCTTTCTTAACACCTGTGGAGTTGTCTCACTGAAGTGAACAAATTTGCACTGCTGTGAAATTATTAAAGACATCGAGAGAATAAAGCCCTATTCCTGTCCTTGAAATATCTGATAAGTATGCTGTTCAGCATACTTGTAATTTGATTTGCCCAGCCCTAATAACAAGTCCCATCTGTTTTGTGAGGTCTATGAGTCATAGTGCCTCCTGCATAAGTCATCTCTCTGAGTATCTCTCATTTTTATTTTTAACTATGAAAGAAGCCACAGCAGGAAAACGTAATAAATATATTTTTTGCTCCTTGTTTATTAGAATTGCCTGAAAATAATTTTTATATCATAACAATGCAATAATTTCTCATACTATTTTATTAAATTGAAAGAGTAATCAGGGAAAATGCACAAATTGACATTAGACCTTCAGAGTCCCATGTCACTTTTTTCTCTCTATAAAGTAGACCAGATTGATGTCTCCTTACCTTTTCCATTATTCAGTTGTGAATAGAGTTAAGAAAATCTATGTTGCAGGAATTCTGCTTCTTTGGGGTG
Source organism: Grantiella picta (assembly GCA_013397955.1). Taxonomy (NCBI): domain Eukaryota; kingdom Metazoa; phylum Chordata; class Aves; order Passeriformes; family Meliphagidae; genus Grantiella; species Grantiella picta. Next base: position 705,583 of record VZRM01008648.1, read on the forward strand.
ACAGGATGTTTATTTTATTAGTATTCTTATCTCTAGGCAGGTTGTCATTTGTCAGATGTTTGTCATTCTGTACTAACAAAACCTGGTGACTCATCCAACACAGAAACAAACTTCCAAGCTGATCCCAAACTCTTTTGCTGAAACTGAAAACTCAGTTAAATTTAATGCATTTAAAATCCCAGCAAGGGACCCAGGTACTTCCTTGCATATGCCATTGCCCTTGAAATGATAGCAATAAGCCTAACTAAAGGCCACCTACATAGCCATATAACAAGAAGAGCTAGAAAGAGGCAGATTCTGTGCATTAAATCCATTTTGAGTAAATACAATTTGCACGTGTAATGTTAATGGAGCAGAAAGAGCAAAGATTTTTTTTCAGAGACAGCAAAAGGACTTGCTGGAGCCCCAAAATCGGCTGCATGATGGGGGAGGGGAGCAAGTGCTAGCAAAGGCTCCTTCATGTTCTCCTTTTCCCCTCAAGCAAAATATTTTATCATTTTCTCTAGTGGCAAAACAATAGGCAATATATCACTAATATTTTTAATGTGATAATTTAAAAACTGCAACAGCATAGTCTTGGGTTTTCAAAATCCATCTTTTAACTGACATTTTTCATGTAATGTTTTTGGTGGGTTTGGGTTTTGTTTTTTAGAATACAAGCATTGCTGTAACTTAGAGCAGATATTATCTGTTTGCAGTGTTAATGCATGTTTGTATGTGTTTCATGTAGGCACCTGTCTTTTCTACCACACACTTCTGTAATATAAAGAATAAGTATCAAAACCCTATCCTATTTATCTAATTAATAAGATGACTTCCCATTTGTTGCCAAGAATTTCTGTTAGGGGCAAAATTTGTTTATATCTTCCATATGTCTTCTTCAGGAGAAAACAGATTGTGAAATTTAATGGGAAAGGCTTTCTGAGTGTTTTCTTACAATCTCTACATCTTTCATCTCAAGGTAAAATTCCTGAGGTTTGAATTTTGCCAAAATTTAGAGCCCATTTTACTTTTTGTCTTTTGAAGGAAAGAAAAAAATCAGTATTTTTTCCATCTTTTGTGAGCTGTGATGGATCCTCATTGAGCTTAGTTTATGTGTGCTCAGAGTCACAGAGAACCTCATGATAAACTGCAAATACTTTCTCTGGGAAGGAGTAGGCAATGACTGTTGAAATTGCACCTGCCTTTCCATGCCTGTCTGGGAGCCCAAAGCTTCTGTTTCTGCCAGGGAATTCTAATTCAATAAAGAAGAGAGGTAAGAAATATACTTCTTGCCTGTATGCATGAATCTGTCATTGGAGGAGCTGATGTTCTAGCTGATAGAAAAGGGAAAGAGTGCTCTGTTTAAAGTATGCTTGCCTCTTTGAGCATATTTTTGTGCCCACCTGCGTGGAGAATTGGATAATGAGGGAAGGAAAAAGGGTTTTACTGATACATAGTCTAATAGAGCTCAAAACAGATCTCAGCTGCTGCTGCTGAGATTTACCAGGATAAGATTTCCTGTATAAACCTTTAATAACATTTGTAGTATTAAAAGCATGTGGCTTTTATATTTTCTTGTGTTGCCGCTCAGTTCTAATATTGTTTATCTTAGAATCATAGAATGGTTTGTGTTGGGAGGGACCATGAAGATCATCTAGTTCCAACTCGCTTGTGGTGGGTAGAGACACTTTCCCCTAGACCAGGTTGTTCACCCAGCATGGTCCTGAATACGTTAGAGACTTAAATACAGACAACCCACTGACATAATTTTACTTTTTTTCAAAGCCTGTAACCAAATGGCAACAGTCTTAAACTGAAAGAGGGTAGATTTAGATTGGACATAAGGATGAAGTTTTTTTCATGGTGGTGGTCATGGGAGACTGGACCAGGTTGTTTAGAGTTGTGGATGCCCCATCTTTGTAAGTGTGCAAAGTCAGATTGCTTAGGACTTCGAGCAACCTGATAGGTATTGATAGATGACCCTGTTCCTGGCAGGAGGGTAGACTACATGGTCTTTAGAAGTCCATTCTCACCCAAACCATTCAATAGTCTAAATTTTTATGGTTTCTCATTTCCACAGAATAAAAGACATTGGAAAGGAAGGGAAGAAGAAGTGTGGAGAGCTTTAAAAATTTGGAAATTAAACTGTTTACAGAGTCCACAAATAAGTAAAGCATAGATCCCATCCCTATAGCTCTCCAGGATAAACCTGCACAGGATATTTGTGGACTAGAGGCAAAACTAAATATCAACAAGATAATCAATGCAAGTTTCGTCAAACAAGCTTACCAGAGAAAGTGTATTGAATGAAATTACCTGTGCCTTCCTGCAAACAAGTTTATATGTACTTACCTATCTTTTCATCACTCTATAAATATTTTAATTTGAAAAAATCTAAGTAAGCCAAATCTATATTTCAGAGTGCTGAAAAACACAGGTCTTTGGTTCTGAGCCAAAAGAAAGTTGTTTGCCTCAGCTGAATGTTTATTTATGTAATGTCTACAGCCAAAAATAAAAAGCAAAATACAAAAAAACTTTTTTGGATGCTAGCACTCTACATTTACTCTTCTCTGAATGTTGGCTGATAGTGGTCCTATTATTTCCATTGCAAGAGGTCCATTGCATATTATGGCTTTTATTAATAGGAGGAATGAATTATTCTGATTTTTCACATGGTCATGTTTATTGATGAGTAGTATTTTATTGTCTCTTTAGTTTTGAAATTGCTCTTTTTTTTTTTTAATGGGGATAATCCAATAAAATTTTTGAGTGAAACATACGAACCCATTTTTCTGATGACTTATAATGTTTTTTCAGATTCCTACAATAATTACTGTAATGAAACTCATATATAAGCAAGTAAAATGCATTATATCTAATTAAAACCTTGCAAAACATATTTGTACACTGCATTGAATTGAATACAACAATTAACAAAAAATCATTAGAGACAAAACTAGCATCTATTTAAGCATAATTACATTTTGGCTCTCATTGCTTGCTAATTCCCTCTCTACTTGAGGTTATTTTTATCCTAATATTTTAAACATTTTAAATAAATATAGTTTGATACAGTTTTCATCATTCCTTATGGCACAACATAGAAATGATTTAAGCCAAAAGATTGGCATTCTATATTTGCCTTCCAACCCTTCCTATAGTCTGAATGAAATCAAATACAGAAAAATCATTTTGGTTTCATTCTTGCTTACATTCAGTGCCAAAATACAGGCTCTGTGCTGAGTAGCAAAAAGAATAACTACAGTCCTTGAAGTGTATATGAGTCCCATTTTTGCATCTTCCTGCCTGCCTACTCAACAAATTTGATGAAAAAACGGACACTCATCTCCTCCCCAACTTGTATCTTCTGCTGGCAGTCTTCAAGGCTGTACCAGGAAGGTCAGTATTAATACAGCTCTTGACTTTGATGGCAAAGTCAAGAAGCACCTTAAGAAGCTCCTGCTCCTCCTCTGGCTCTTTGTCATTGCCACAACAGTTGTGTAAGCATTACTCTGTATAGGCTGTGTTATATACCATATTACTGTAAAGGTCCGTCTAAAATAAAACTCCAAAGGTGAGTTATTTTAACTGTAAAAATTACCCTTTTCCCCCACTCCGAGTATCATCTCAATAACAGCTGTACCAGCACAGAGGAGGGTGCAGATGAAGTGTAAATATGGATTTGGTAGAGCAAATTTTAAGCTGCCTTTGAAGCAATCTATCCCATGAGTCACAAGACTAACATGTTTTGTCCATTATCAGGTTACATTAAGCTTTGCAGAGACTATACCAATGCAATGTAGAATCTGTTTAGTACTCCTTAAAATGGACTTTTAAAACGTTATTCATTATTTTGGTATTCAGAGTTTTGGATAAGAGCAAGGAATTGTACCAGAAAACATGTTACTAAAAGTTAGAGGATTTTGTGTGTTCTTTATGGTTTTCCTTTTTTGGATTTTACTATTATTTTTCTTCTTTGATTATTCATATAGTTATTACCCAGAAGTTCCTTTTAAGCCTTCAGCTCTAGAAGTGTGTATCAAAGCAAGTCTTTCTGATAGCATGTGCTAGAGCATCATGTTAGGCTAGGTTAGGTTATGTTCATCAGGAAGCATAAAATTTCCAGGTTGAGTTGGATGACTAGAGATAGCAGGGGACTGCTTTTTTCTGTTCTGAGTCACTGATGCAAACCCCAAATAAACTGTCAAAGTCAGTTTTGGTCATTTGTAAACTCCAAAAAAGAATTACAAAGATTTACGCTGAAAATTATTTTGAAGGTAATGTATGTGGCAGTTTAATTCCAGACCAAAAGTAAACCCAGAATAATGCATTTTCCTCCCTCCCCCACCTTTAGAGCAGAATGCTGTGACATTTCAGGGCATCTAGGGGTTTTCTTAGGAATTGCCATTTAAAACCAAACCAATTTCCTACTGAAGGAATTCCCTTTTTGTTGCCAAATACTCGTTCAGTGGGTAACACGTTTGATCTGCCTCTTGGATGACCAGCATAGTGCTGCGGCACAGGTTTTTCAAGCAGGGTGAAATTCACAAACCACCAAATTGTAACAGAGAAGCTGATTTCTAGGGAAAAGAATAAGGCAAGCATTAAAACCTGCCATGAATATGGTTCCAGAGATGTTAAAAGTCTAAGGGACAGGAAAATTGCCTAATAAAACCCAGAAATATGAGCAGTCATTTTTATGGACAAAAAAGAATGATAGTAAGTGTAGTAAATATTAATTATTCTTATGAACATGTTATAATTCACTTTATAACTTAAGTCCAGCCATCTATTTGTAGCTTTATCTTTGTAATTGCAAAAATACACATTTTGACACTTTTCAGATAGTAACAGTATACGTTCATATATTATATGACTTTGCCTACTAAAAGGAATAAATTTTCCAAGAATCTAAAAAGAAAAAAAAAAGCAATTTGGAAGAACCAAAGAGTTTTATAAGAACCCAAACAAATGTAAACTACACCTGTTGGAAAAAACAAAGCCATCTCTGGGACAAAATGATAAAAGTTAAACCATTAACCAGTATACAGTTTTAAATCACATGAATGAAAGCAGTCATAAGTATTTTTTAAATGCATATATGGACAAGTTCATATCTTGTTTAAGCACTTGTATTTTTCCTTTGAAGAATGACTTATGAAGTAAGGAGTTTAAATACAGGGAGACATCCTCAAAATAATAATTGTATTTCAATGAGAAAATTTATTTGAAATAATAGAAAAAATATTGCAAATTATCCTTATGTCTTTTTAGATATTGAAAACTATGATCTTATGTCACTCATTCACTCTTGTTTAAGTTAGATTCTTTAGTATCACCTAGTGCCAGTAAAAGATTACAATTTCAATCCAATTCCTCAATTTCACGATCCATTAATATGCATGTTAGTTTCAGAATAAATCAGTAAATTCAAACCTACATTTTTTTGATATTGCACACAACAATATAGGCTTGGTTTTTTTCTTCTTATTTATTTAACTGTGTCTAGTAAACAGCAACATTGGATCACTGAACCATTTTACTAGGCCACTCTCCCAAATAATACAAGTTTCCATTTTCTCTTAGATTGTTGACATATATTCTGTTTCCATAAAACCTGTGAACTTGACAATCTATAACCTGAATATCCTTTTTACAAGTGTAGGTTTTTTTCCCAGCTGCCTCCACTCATCTGGGTCAATATGTGAACAGCGCTTCAGAACACTTCTTCATATTCAGCAGTATACAATGTGTTCAGATATGAGAGAGGATGGGATTAGGCACTTAATGAGCTCTCCATTCCTTTTCTTTCTTTCAAAAACAAACAATAAAAGCCTGCAATTTGGGGTCAATTATGTAGTCTGGTCTAATAGTGGATGAGTGTAAAGAAGGTGGCACAGCTAAGTCGTTGATGTCTAGAGTGGGAGGTTTTGCTTACATCATGTATTTATTCATGTTAGAAGAACTTTTTGTGAAGTGCTGTCTAGTGCTTTGCTGTCAAAGTGCTCAGGAGCAGCAAGCACTAGGATTTTTGGATCTCAGTACCTCAAAAATCAGGAAAGGAAATATTCCAATGACTTTTTTGATTTTATCACTCAGAATGAACAGATCTCTCCACAGTTTAGTGTAACTTCTGTGACAGAGTAGAATCAGTTGATAAGGGCTGGCTTTTTAAGCAGTCAGGCAGGTATTTTTTATTTTTATTCTAAGCCTTGCAAATTGCAGAGCATCAAGTGAAAAAACAGTGGAGTAAAAGTTACCCTGTGGTTATTGAAAATACTGTTATCGTTAAATTCATCTGTTATAGTGCTTGATCTTCACAGAAACAGTTTACTCAAGAAAAAGAGAAGCACTCTTAATCTGATATAGTTGTAATCATTATGTTTATTGGAAGCAATGTATTGATTAAATAGACACTGTGAGTTAAATAACTTCACAGTTTTGACCTATCTTCCTCCTGCTCCCAAAGTACAATGTTGCAATAACATGATCTTTATTACAAACCACCTCATTCCATGATCCATTCCAACAACTCTTTTAATTATATAGATAATTATTCAGTCAAGGTCACATATCTCATTTGGTGAATGCTATGCCCACCCATCATTTTTAGATTCAGTGAAGTTTCTGGACATGTACTTATTAGTTAGTAAAGAACTGGAATTTCTGTAATATTCTGTTTGCTGGGACTCACCAAAATACCTGCAACAGTGACAATCACTATGCATGTTTTGTCACTGTAAACACTGAAGATGTTTTATCTCAGTTACAATACTGTGGGAATGGCAAAACTTTTACTACTGTTCAGTTCAAAGGTAAAGATATTTTCATAAATGCCTTGGTATTCCCTTCAGTCCATCCCTAGCGAATCCTACTTTGGTAAGTGTCTCCATAATATGTCTGCTACAGGGAGATTTAAAAATATTCTTGAAGGAAAAGACAACATTAAGATTGAACAAACGTGTGTTATGGATATTAGATTCTCTGTAAATTTTTTGATAATAGCATTACCTCATTTATAATTGTGCCCATTCAGAGTAAGAGCTGGCGGTTAAAAAAAGTCACTGGCTAACAAACCCTAATTTAGTCCTCTGCTAGTACATAGATTTTCTGCATGACTGAGAAAGTGCTTAAAACAGCCTTGTGAAAATACTCAAGGCAGTTAGGAGAAGCTTCACAAATGCAAAGTTGACCATATTTTGATAAATCAGTAAGTACACTTTAACTCTCACTGTTTTATTAGCCCACAGTACCAGTAAAAGTACCTCTTTAAACCTTTTTTCTTTTTTATTTACTGTGTATAAGTATTCTTACACTTTATTTATTAGCTATCTGAAGGCTTCAAGGGATTCTCATATATACTCACACAGTCTGGAGAAATCGTTGGCTATTTCCCCCAATTAATGGACTCTCTTCAAATCTCTTCCACTTAGCCTTTCTTTAGTGGTTCTCAGTTTCTCTGGCTGGAGGCTCTCTGAAGTCAACAGGTGCCCCTTTTGGGCTCTTCACATAATGCATATTAAGGCTGAAAGAAACATAAAAATTTGCTTCAGTCCAAATGGTGATTGAAAATCCCACTGACATCCATTAAAAGCTATCAAATACAGATACCCCCTTTGTAGGAATGCCTCCCCCATCCATAAATTGTGGCAGGTTAGTAATAATAATAACAACTAAGTAATAACAATAACTAAGTATATATATTTCATTATTTGCTTCTCAAGACATCCAGCCTGAATTTTAGGCAGAGCTCCAGCCTATCCAGTAATCGCATCTCCTCATTATTTCAGGCAGCCAACTGCAAATGCTGAAAATTCTGGACAGAAACTTCCTCTTTTCCTGGATTACTGATTTCTTCAGCAACACACAGCTTTTCCAAACATTATATTTACAAATCTAAACATGAGGAGGGGAAAGAAAATGAAAAAATGCCTAGATTAAAATTTGGTTTGGCTTGATATTCTTGGTTTTATGTTCTTAAATCAGCTTCATCCTGTCTTCACGGATGGTATTCAAATATTGGCAATCACTTAAGAGTGAAGTCTGGTTGAGGCATGGATATCCTGTGGTTGTCCATAGTCCTGGGTTGCCTTTTCTTTATTTTTCTTTCTCTTACAGGATAAGATCATCATCTATAATCTCAGCTGTCTCAGGTTCTTGTGTTTTCTTAGAGAATCTTCATAGTGGATTCATGTTCTGTGATACCTATGAAGAAGGCATGTGGACACAGCATGTGGAAAACCCCAGAAACCGTTTAGTGTCACAAGCACTGTGAATGATGCTGCCATGGATAAATCAGGAAGTATGTCTTAATGCAGATTCTCTGTTTATTTAAAATTTGTCTTGCTATTACAAGTCCACTGATGAGTGTTGTGGTAGTCTCAAGGGATGAAATATGCTTCTTCCTAACTGGATTACTAACTTTTCTTCATTGGTTTGTCTGCACATTTTTGTTGATTCTCCCTGTGAATTTACTGAGAGGATATATTCTCCCTACATACTATTAGAAATCTTGGTGTGCCAGCTGCTATAAATTCAATGCAGCTGTTATAAACTCAGTGCAGAAAGGTGTCTTATTCTGTGAGATTTTAGTAACAGCCTGAATGTATCCACCCACCAGAGAAAGGTTTCATTGTATGTCTCCCAACCTTTAGTCACAATCTTCCAGGCTGTTAGAGCTTCATACTGTTGGAATTACATTGCTGCTGGCTTTACAATCAGCTGAAATGGGTCATTGATCCAATAGTGTGATTGTAAATATGGCAGCTGGATGGTTGGCAGCTTCTTTATTGCACAGTGTGCACATTGGAGACATCTGTGTCTGAGTCCCACTGTAGATGCTTTCCTCTGCTGCAGGTATGTATTTACTATATATGTAGCTTTTTTAATTTCTTTTCATTTGCTTGTTTGTTCCATTATTGGACAATCTTCCTTTATGTTTTGTGTTTCTTTCTGTGTTCTTGAATGCGTTTTCCATCCTGCCTTCTACACTATACATCAGTAGCTACAAAAACTTATGCTTAGGCAGTGCTGTAGCACAGATATCATTGAACTGTCATTAAACTTGTACCCAATGAAGATTAATAAGATAGAGGTTATACAGGCCTGAGAAGTTACCCAGATTTCATGACATTTTTCAAGAATGCATCGAGCTTTATGTTGCAATGTCTTTACTGGTGTGTCTCTCACTTAAAAGTAACTTTTTTGCTTTTTTTTCTTTTTTATGATGATGATGATGATTCAGTTTGCTGGGGTTTTTTAGGAAGAAGTGTCCTTATTGGTATTCTGTTTGATTACTTTCTCAGAGACATTGACGCTATAAGACAATGAGCCTGTCTCTAATTAAGAAATCTGTACCATTACAGAATATTTATATGAAGGTCAGATTTAATCTAGTCCATTGAAGCGTTGTCCCCTAAAGGCAGCTGGAGCCCCAACGCTCCAAAGGCTAACGGCTGCATGGGACGTGCTGAGTGGGGCGGACCGGTGCTGGTCCGGGTCCGGAGAGCGCACAGCGTAGCGTGAAGCTCAGGAGACAGAAACTTTGCAGAAACCATGGTGAGACGAAAGAACATACTGGAGACTGTTTCTGTTCTCCCAGGGAGGTTTATCTGGGGTCTTCAGGGGGGGTTGCAGGGAAGGAGAAGGGGGGAGGAAAGTGGGGGAAGGGCGAAGGGGCTGGGAGCCCAAAAACAGTGACATCAGACTGGCGCTGGCAGGGGTTTATAAGGGAATGGAAGAGGGGAGGGATTGGCTCTGGAGAGCCAGTCCAGGAGAGTCTGAGGGAAGAAGGACAGGTGTAGACACCAATAGACTTCTGATAAGGCAGGATGCATGGTTCAAAACAATAACATACAGAGCAGGAGAACAAAGGCAAAGCCTTGTGGAACTCTGCAGAACCACACTGCAACAGTCCATTTTTGTTTTGATTCTTGGTTTAAAATGAAAAATTGCATCTCATTCTCTTGAGAGTTATATTACTCATTATACACCAGGTGTAAATATGTTTTTCAGGCTTATATATGGCATCAGTTTTACCCATTTCTTATTGTTTCTTCAGTGAAATAGAAAAAAATCCACTCATCTTCTATGCAGACTTGTTTCTCTGTACCATCTACAATGGGCTTTTTCCCTTTCTTTCTTTTTCTGGAAATCTGATTTACCATCCAGGCTGAGTTATTCTGTTCTCTACTCTCAGTTTCTAAATGCTGTGTAGTTTGACTGTTAATTGTTTTATTTCTTTTGATCTCATTGTTTATGGCTCTCAATACCGTGTTTCACTCACTGTGTGCTGGTAAATAACTACCTCAAACTAGAGGTTTTATTTTATTGTATTTTTAGAGCTTTTCTTGCCAAAATGTGACTATTACAAGCAGAAGAGTATATTTTCACTCTCAAGCAACCTCTGCTCTTCCATGCCAGTTCCATGTCATTAGCCAATCCTGAAAAGAAAGAGAGAAAATTATAGAGTATGGATGTATGGATTTTACTTACTACTTTGGACTCCTAATACCAAAGTATCACAAGATGAGAACAGGAAACAGCCTTTGCATTAAGAAGATCAGTGGAGTATGTGGTTACATAAAACAAAACTTCACAGAAGAGCCCAAATCTGGAAAAGGCTAAGAATCTATTTTCTTTATAATGTTTAGTTTGCAGATTAAAGCTAAGGTCAGAAACATAGTATTTTCTGGATAATTTTCTAGCCCACAATATCTTTTTTTCATGCTAATAGAAGCAGCTACTGTGTATACTGTTTTTCCTAAGATAAAATCAGAAACAGAAACATTAAGTGGAAAACTTAGGGGGAGGGAATGAGAGATGCAAATGAAAGTAATGTCTCACTGCTGTACTTGTTTAGGCCTTAATTCGGAGCTAAACGTCAGCTTCGTTCCACTTTATTCCCTTGTATCTTTCCATTAATGGGGGAATTACTCTATTGCAGAGGTAAGGTGTATCTAGCACCCCCCTTACAATATATTTAATTACATGAAGAGAAAACGAAAATGATTTAGACTGAAAACAGATACTGAAACTGGAACAGAGCCAGCATGTCTGGTTCTGCCGTGTCCTGAATGAAAAGTCTTTGAAGTGTATTTGTCTCTCATTCCTTTTATTTTATTATTTTCTGTTAATTGCTTTTGATTCTTTCGGGATCAGTGCAGAAATAGATTCTGTAAATCCATCCAAAGACTTGGTTTCAGCCAATGTTAAAAGAAGTAAATAGACAGGTGGGTTTTTTCTCTCTCTAAACAGGAATTCAATGCAATATATCTAACATTCATATTGAGTCTTCTTTGTACTGAATTCTCATCAAATTGAATTTCTATAGAACTGATCCTTTTTGGGCTCAAAGGTATCTGTATGGCATTAACCTAGAGACAAATGTGCTATCTGCAGTGGCCCTGTTGTGCAAGGTACTGCAGTGCATGTTTCTTTTCACCAGGTTTTTCTGGTGCCACCTGGGGTATTCAGGAAAACAGAAAACAAAGAAGAAAAAAACCAAAATATGTATTTTGATTGTCTTTCCTTTTGTGTTTATAAGCACAGTCTTCAAGCAACATTAATAAGGATCTATTTTGCTTTCATTTAATAAGACTTTTTGATTAATCATTTCACAAAGAATGCAAGGATAGACCTTTAAAATTGTGTTCATGTTAGGAATCCAACTTTATGTTAAGCTCTCTTTAGGCTTTGACATTGTTTATTTCCTTCCTGCTTTACAACTTTTGTTGGAAATGCTGAAATACCGTAAAACAGGCTTGGACAAATTTGATAGATTCATATCCAGACCTAGAGCTTCAGTGCACTCTTGATTGTAAAAATGCCTCTCCCAAATTACTACCCTTCTGTTTATGTACTGAAAGGGAAGAGAATTCCTATTCTATATCTCATTAAAGACTTCATGCTCTGACTTTCCTCTTTCCCCTGTTCCCATTATTCTGCATTGTCATATTGTTTGACATCTGTCTTTTGTTACACTCTGCTATGCCAGTATTGATTGTTTCCACACCGTCTTACTTATGTGGCCAGTGTACAAAGGGCTTCATGGACAGAATGTTCTGGTCATTATCTCTTAAAAGGAAAGCTTCCTCAGCACATTATGTGCTCTTACATGAAAGGGATTGGAGAATTCTATTTCGTATATTGTATACATTACAAACTATTACAATGGTGGAATGCTGTTAAGAATGTCAGAGAGACCAAGATTTTTAATTGAAATTAAGTTGACAATGTTAAATGTCAAGTAAAAAATTTAATGTCAATGCCAATGTATTCATAATTCATGTTTCACAGCATACTATAAGACACAAAAACAAATATTTTTTCCTATCCTGAATTCTTTAGAAAATCATCTGATAACACTTTGTTGGAACTAATATTTCTGTTTGTATTGCGTTTGCATGACAGTTTTTGGTAGGAGAGGGCCTACATGGGTGGCTTCTGTGAGAAGCTGCCAGAAGCTTTCTCCATGTCTGGCAGAGCCAATGCCTGCAGCTCCAAAGATGGATGTGTCACTGGTCAAGGCTGGGCCAATTAGTAATGGCGGTAATGTCTCTGCAATAACAGATTTAGGAGGAAGAAAAGCAAAAGTTATAGGGCAGATGTAACTGTGCCCAGAGAAGTGCAGGATAATAATATGTGAGAGGAACAACTCTGCATACACAAATGTCAGCTCAGAAGGAGGGGCAGGAGGTGATTCAGGCACTGGAGATTCCCCTGCAGCCTGTGGTACAGACCATGGTGAAACAGCTGTGCCCCTACAGCCCATGGAGAACCACTGGAATGCAGAGATCCACCTGCAGTCCATGGAGGAGACCCATGCCAGAGAAGGTGGATTCCTGAAAGGAGCCTGGGAACATATGGGAGGCCTGTGTGGGAGCAGGCTCCTGTCAGGGACCAACAGACCCATGGAGAGAGGTGCCCATGCTGGAGCAGAAATGGGATCATAACATGAAGAATCTCGCAGAAGTGCTTTCTGAGCAACTTTCCATTTCCTAGCAGTACTCTCCCAGTCACCTGGAAGTTACCAAATGACTCTCAAGGGTCGGAAAGAGTATCCAGGGAACTATAGGTCTATCAGTCTTACTCCAGTGATGGGGAAGATCATGGAGCAGATCATCTTGATTGCCATCACCCAGCATGTGCAGGACAGCCATGGGATCAGGCCCAGCCAGTGCAGGTTTATGAAAGGCAAATCCTGCTTGACTGACAGGATCTCATGCAATGACAAGGTGTCCCTCTTAATGGGAAAGGCTGTGGATGTTGTTTACCTGGACTGTAGTAAAGTTTTGACACCATTTGCCTCCTAATTCTCCTGGAGAAACTGTCTGCTTATGGCTTGGACAGGTCCACTGTTTGCTGGTTAAAAAACTGACTGGATGGCTGAGCCCAGAGAGTGCTGATGAATGAAATTTCATCCAGCTGGCAGCCAGTCACAAGTGGGGTTCCCCAGGGCTCAGTATTGTGTCTAGTCCTGTTTGATGTCTTTGTCAATGATCTGGATGAGGGGATCGAGTGCACCCTCAGTCATTTGCTGGTGACACCAAGTTCAGTGTGAGTGTTGATCTCCTGGAGGGTAGGAATGCTCTGCAGAGGGATCTGGACAGGCTGGATTGATGGCCCAAGGCCAGTGGTGTGAGGTTCAACAAAACCAAGTGCTGCATCCTGCACTTGGGTCATGACAACCCCATGCAGTGCTACAGGCAACAGGCAGAGTGGCTGGAAAGCTGCCCAGTGGAAAAAGACAGCGGGTGCTGGTCAACAGTGACTGAACATGTGCCAGCTGTGCCCAGATGTCTAGGTGGCCAATGGCATCCTGGCCTGGATCAGCAATAGTGTGGCCAGCAGGACAATGGAAGTGACTTTCCTCTTGTACTCAGTACTAGTGAGGCTGTACCTCAAATCCTGTGTCCAGTTTTGGTCCCATCACTACAAGAAAGACATTTGAGGTGCTGGAGAATGTCCAGAGAGGAGCACCAGAGCTGGTGAAGGGTCTGGAGGACAAGTCATGTGTGGGGTGTCTAAGGGTGCTGGGGTTGTTTAAACTGGAGTAAAGGCATCTCAGGGGAGACCTTATTGCTCCCTGGAACTCCAAAAGGAGGCTGTACTGAGGTGGGTGTTGATTTCTTTTCCCAGATAACAGGTGACAGAATGAGAGGAAATGGTCTCACAATGTGTTGAGGGACGTTAGAGTGGATAAGAACAATTTCTTCACGGACAGGGTTTTTAACCACTACAACAGGCTGCCCAGTCACTATGCCTGGAGGTATTTAAAAGACCCATAGATGTGGTGATTGGGATGCTGGTATAGTGGTGAGCTTGGCAGTGTTAGGTTCATGGCTGGATTTGATGATCTTGAAGGTATTTTTTTCATTTTTATGTTTAATTGTTTTTAATTTAAAATGTTTATTTTGAAAATATTTCACATAAGGGTGTTTGCAAAAGAGCAAACACACCAGAGGCTTGGACTAAGTAATATTCCTGTTCCCTCAGTTCTGTACCCTCAACTCCTCTTAACACCTGTTCATGCTGTGAAATGATACTCAGTATGTTCATCTTCTTCACATCCCTCTGGCCTTTCCAATAACAAAATTAATACAGTAACAAACCAAACCAGCATGACATCTGCAGTGACAAAGTCTTGGTTTTTGTTTCTCTTGCTTTACAGTTTCTGCGAATACCAAATGCCCATATTTTAAGAAACTTTTACTTTAAAGACTGCACAACATCTGGTGTAACGTAGGCCAGATAGATAGGGTGCCAGATTAAGAGGAGGTGGATTACTTTTAAGCATAAGAAAAAGGCTCAGACCTTAAAACTAGAAGAGGAGAAGCAATATGAAATGATGGAGAGCCATGATGGTACCACAGAAAAGGAATGAAAAGAAGAGGGTGTTGCAATGACTGAGCAGAATGCAATTCATGGATATAAGAACCGACAGGTTTTATCATTCAGTCATAGATTTCAAAGCTGACACTACTTTTTACCTCTCATACATTCTAAAACCCTTCTGCAAATACAGTATCCGCAAGGTTTTGACAACCTCAGCTCTCCAGATACTTACAATTGCCTTTTTAGGATCAGATAATTATTGTTTGAGTGTCTATTTGAGGCTCAGTGTGAATAGGACCTCCTGTGGCAGTACAGCTCCTTTGAACTCAAACACAGGGTTGCCATTATATCCTAAATCACAAGAGAAAATAATTGTTCGGTGCAGCTCTGATCTGCTGCCTCTAAATTCTAAAGCTAAATTTGAATAATACCTCTGAGTTGGTTGAGAAAGTGTTTTTCTTTACTGATATGTTACACAAGTGCTTGTTAAATGTAGAAGAGACCTTAATTTACTTAGAGCTGAATTGACCAAAGAGCTAAATTAGAAAACCATTAAGTCCATTTAGGGAGATCAATAGCAAAAGAATATGCAATTCCTGACAAGCTGAATTTCAAACTTGACCTACAAATAGAATAGTATGCATTCATCCTTACATCTGATTTTAATTTCTTTTGATTGTTCCTTTTCATTTGGCTTTGGCTACTAGACTCCAGAGACTTACAGTGTCCAGCATGTCTTTGTGAAGGCAGTTGTATGCTGAAACTTAATTACTTCTCAATTTCTATCTAATTTCATTTTGTATTAAGCCACATGTACTGAGTTTTCCTACACTACATTTCCCTGTACAAAATATTCCTTGCAAATCCTGAAAAGCTTTTAAGCTTTTTGTTTTAAGCTTTCATCTGTTGCCCTTTCAGTTTTTTGACATTTTATTTGGGAATGTAAGCAATAAAATCGTAGTTAAAATTACCTTTACTGATATCACAGAGACATAAAAATACCGACTTACCTAATCTCTTTACCAGGACATCAATATAGCGCTCAGCACTGTTCCTCACGGCCTCTCCTCGACAAACTGGAAAGATACAGATTGAATGGGTTGTGTATGAGAAGTGTAGGAAATTGGCTAACATTTCACACCCGGAAGGTGGCAATCAATGGCTTTTACCACTGATTGTTACCAGTGAGGTCCCTAAGGGATTGATACTGTCCCCGTGCTGTCCCACATGTTCATAAATTACATGGGTGATGTGTTTGAAAGCAGCCTCACCAAGGTTGCTGATGGTGCCAAACTTGGTGGTGAGGTGAACACATCAGAAGGAGAAGCCATCCCATGGAGAGGCCTGGCAGAATGGAAAGTGGGCTAGCGAGAGCAGTATGGAGTTCATAAAAGACAAGTGCTAAATCCTACACCTGGGGTGAAATAACCAAAAACCCACTAAAAGTGAGCATGTTTGTGGCTGGCAAGCAGCCTTGCTGAAAGGGACTGGGGGTCCTGGTGGGCAACAACTCTGACATGAGTCAGCAGCAGCAACGACGAGTCTGTTCCTGAGCTGCATCTACCGAAGAATTACATTGCTTTAAAATTACTCCATGTGGTCTATTTTGCTGTGGTTTAATTTGTTGTATTTTGGGTGGACTTTTTCCAGTAATTTCATTTTATATATATATATAAGTATTTTTATGAAAATCTATAATTAATATTCTTCATCTAAACTATAATAATGCTATTTACAGAAGGAATAGGAAACGAAGATGACTATTGTGGTAAATCAGATTTAGTTGATCAAAATATAAGGTCAAGATATTAATTTAAAATAACATGGATTTGATACTCTGCTCAGTGCTTATGCAGGCAAACTTGAGAAAGATCTTTAGAATAATATGCAACTGCCAAAGCAAAAGGATTTGGAAAAAAAATACAATATTTGCTTATTCTTTAAGTATTATCTAACTCCTAAAATTCCTCCCGATAAACATGTGGACAAAAAGGATGAAGAGCTTTTTGCAGCTCTTTGTAGCTTGAGCAATTTACCAAATATTTTCCCAGTCATAGAAAAGATAGAGATATATTTGAATACACTCCATGAAAGTGGCCCCCAGGGAGTCCTACTGATGTTACAGAGACATTTACAGGTACAAAGATCCGTCAGAATTATTTCCAGATCTGGAGTTTAGCTTGTAGGTTTTATAGATAATGACTTGGTAAAATATATCTTAGTTATTTTATTGTAATTTCTTTTAAGCAAGTGGTAAAATTGTGAGTTATAAAAGATGATGAAACGTTTGTATCTATGTTAGTGTTGAAGATCACAGGCAGTAAGTGCTTGAAAACCTCATCAGTTATAATTATCCATTACTTTTGCTCCTTAGTGCAGCACAGTATGTATTATGCATACCTGCTGGTCAGAGGGACTTTTTCTTCATCTGATTTTGAGTGTTGAAAACAGTATGAAGAAGTAAAAATCTTACAAGGAATTTTCATCAGGCAAACAAAAAAAATTAAATTATTTTCTTTCCTTTTTTTTTCTCCCAAGGCTCACAGGCATTTCCAAAGTGCAACATGATTTCAAGGTTGGCTGTCATTCCCACCCCCCAGTTCCTTACATATAAAATGAACAAGTATGGACTATCCATCAGCATGAGACTGTGTGAGGTAAGGAAGTATAATGACAGGATGCAAATTTTTCCATTAAAAATCTCAGTACAGTGACTCTAATGGATGGGTTTTTCTTTTTAGTTTAGTACTATTGCTGTGATGCAGCCAAAGAGCAGCCGCTGTTAGGAGTGCTGGGAACTGCAGAGATTTCACAGTGGAATTAAACAAATGCTCTGACCCACTGTGATTCCAAGGGAATGGTGCAAACCTCACAGGGAAGCTGTACTATTTTTGATTAGCACAACATTCCAAAAACCTTTAAGATGCAATGCATCTCGCACCATGTATAAACTGTGAATTGCATTTGAAAATACTTCTTTTTTCTGTGAAATTCAGCATTTTTATCATTATCTTTGTGGCTACTGCTCTATTCTTTTGTCGAGCTGAGATTTTGACCGCCTTCTTGTGAACGACCATCTAAATAGAGGCATGTGCAGGTGAGGAAATGACCAAGGCTGAAATCTACTGCCTGAAAGAGTGTAAGAGCCATCCTGTTATATACAGTGACCAATAGTCACAGAAGTCAAGACTTGGATAGCCATCATTCTCTTACCATTCCCTCAGTTACTCACACTGTGTTTTTAGCAGCTCTCTCCTCCCTCTTGCTGACCAACGCAAGTGGAACTCTCTAGATGGTATCTTACCTGTCTCTTTCTCCATTACCTTGAATCTTGAATGGGGTCTAGGAAGCCTTCCTTCTTCAGATGATGCCTTATACAGCTAATGACTATGGAAAAGTTGGAAAAAAAAAAAAGATTGGAGAGAAATAGCTATGGACTGAGAGTTTTGTGAGACCCGGCAGTTTGTTTTAGTGATTGCATAATTAGGTCTGAGAATTGGGAGGGAAGATCTTAGAAGAGGAATAACTTGTATGATAGGGGCAATGTCAAGGACACTCAAGGTAAATATTCAAAGTTGGGAATGGATCCAAGAATCTTTTGCTCTAAGAAGTATCTAGGGAGACTAGTAGGTTGGTGTTCAGGGGAGGGATGTGAATCCAGACCATTGAGCATGAATTTAACCACAGATTAGTTACAGGCCTATGATAAAATCGGCAATTTGTGTAAAATTTCAGATAAATACCATTTTCAGATAAACACCATTCACCAGTGAAGAATAGAATGGCTGACAAGCAGAGGGGCTGCAGTAAGGAATACTTGTTATGATGGAAATTCCTGTGGCCTCTTATCTTGACAATTTTATTTTTTTAATGTAGGATTTAAAGTATATTTATGAAAAATAAAAATTGAGGGAGAACACATTAAATATATATATATATCGGGGAAAAAAAGAGAGAGGTGAGCTGAATAAGTGGAAGAAATAACAGTGGTCTTCAGAACACATAGGTCCTTAAAAGGCACAGAAGAATTGAGCAGGCTGTAACAGCTCTTGACAGAATTTGAGATACTGGTAAGGTGCTCTGCCTTCTGGGACCTAATTTAGTAGCAGCACATCATCTGTGATATATCATCTGAATACAGAAACAAATGGCTGGATAGGATACATGTCAAGCTCCACAGTGAAATTCCTTAAAGCATTTCTATAGGCCTGATGGTGCTCAGCAGAATGACAGTCATAGATAATCGTCTGGGATGAGGTGAGATAATGATGCATCAAAGTGTATCAATGCCTGATTTAATGATGTTCTAGAAACCAAGCCTAAGTTGTGGCTAAAGTAGTAGTCTCAGGTAGTTACTGACTAAAAATTTGCAGAATTATTGTTGAATGAATAACAAAGGATCTCTTGTTGATGAGACAGCCTTGCATACCCAAATAATGATGCAGAACAGGAAGGGCTGCATACAGAAGCCCCCTCCATATTCTAAACACTGTAAACTTAAACCATACTACTTTAATCTTGTTGGAATACAGTCATATTACATTTTTACTTCTCTTTAATGCTTGGTTTAAGATATTTCTACTGAAGTAGTCATCTCTTCATTTTATTTTACTCTACCACTTCCTTTGCTTGTTACAGAGCTTAACATTATGTATATCTATTGAAGTAATCTCTCTCTCCTTCAAAATACACATCTCTCCCAGCCATTTGGACTCTCACACTCTAACTTCTCTTTTTTAGAATTGTTGATTTTTGCCTACGGCATTTGTGAGACAAATTACTCCATAGCACAGAAGGACTCTTAGTTACACCTGAGGAAAAAAACATCCAATTTGTAAAATGCCATACATACCAGCGACTTACAGATCTCTAAACCTTACAGAAGAGTTCACCATATAGAATGCATTGGTGTCCATGGAAAGAAAGAAATCAAATACTTCACTCTATTTGAACAACTTTTCCTTATATTTCAATTCAAACGTATTCATGTGAGCTTTTTCCCCGTTTTTCAAAAAAAACCCAAATTCAATAATGAAAAACAACAGTTAAGGATCTTACAGAATACTCTAAGGCCATCACAAATGCACTTAAGATGTGCTTAAATTCCTTCAGCTTGGAATAAACCTCTTGATCAATGCTCATAGAGCATTGCTCCTAATTCTCTTAGCAAGAGACTTTTCAAGAAAACTATTTTTACCTCAGCTTTTCTAGAACTGTTCATTTTATTATAGGAGTTAAATAATGGCCAATACATTACCAGATGTATATAATTTGTTGTTTTTATCAATTGTATTACAAGTGTGGATACATGAAGAGTAAAATGCCCTTCCATCTTTACTGTTAGTTTTGCTTATTCACTGCATATTTTGAGTCATTCAACACTCGATTATCTCCTATTAGTCACTAACTTGGACTTTGTTTCACATAGCCATAAATTTTTTTAATTCTTACGATTTCTCTTTGTGAAAGGTTTCTTAAATTGCATTTATTCCTTTGTTAATTCTTCTAGCCTAATAAATGCTTCTGAAGGACTCTAGGTTCTGTACAAACACAAGCAACATCTCTGTTGAATTAGTAACCATCCCTAGGGACTCCTCAAAAAGAACAAATAAAGATCTCCATGTTATATTGTCAGTGTCTACAAACCATCTCTGTCTAATAAAAATATTAATTGTTGCAAATCATACCTTCTTCATAATTAACCCCTAAAAATTAACACCTAATACTTTTTTCAGATGCATTCATTGCTTCAAATTTTTCATGGCTCTCTGTTGTCTGTAATGTAACTACTTCTCATCTGTGATAACACCACAGATTTTAATACCTATGTTATTTTCACTGGTGTAAATATAGGCAAAGTCATATCTACTATGTAATATATCTCTTATCATAAATAGTTACACTAGTGGGAACAATCTTCTGATTTGTCAAGGCACCTGGTGCTTAACATAATCATAATATGCTGCAAAACCTGCAAGACAATGATTTAGACAAAAATTGATAACTCCAAATTAAAAAAAAAAAGTTTGTTTAATTTTTTTCACTAATCATGCAAATGGAATTGAGGAACGAATGTATTTATAGAATATTAAGATCTGCATTATTAAAAATATTATTTTTAATATGTGCAAATATATATAATCCAGTTTTAATTTTATTGGTCCACCACTCCTTTTGCATATTACAAAGATTAGCATGCTGTCACAAATATTTTCAAGGTTTGTGTCATCAAATATTTCAAAGGCCAGAAGTGATGCACCTATTAATTATGTCCAAGATTTCCAGTAGACAACTTCCAAGTGGCATCTGTTTCTCTAAAGATACAGTATTTTAAATTAAGCTTTAATTGTGACAGCTTCAGTGTAAGCTGTTTTTTCTGAACTGTTTAGCTTCTACATGCAACTTTTAAAACACTACAAGTTCTAATCATTTTAAGGAAAGAAAGTCTCCTGAAGTGTAGCCTGTGCCACTCTGGTCAAATATTTTTATCTGGGATAAACCATATTGCCAAACATGCTTTCTCTCTTGGAAGTTCTTTTGCTCTTACTAAAATAATTACAGCAAAAAAATAACTTGAGTTGAATTTAACTCCAAAGCAAACATTATTATTAAAAAAATCATATAACCAAGTTTAGAAAATATAGAATGTATATTGAAGAAAAAAATTTCTGGTAGAAATTCAGTCCATTTTTTCTATACTTTCTAATTTCAAAACATAAGGATCATTATATGAAGAACTAAAAACATCTAAATCACATATATGCCCACACACACAAAAGGAAAGCTGAAATACCAGACATAGATAAATTGATTTTCCTTTGTTAAACTGGAATTATTAGCTCGTTGCACAACTAAAAGGCTGTGCTAATTTGAAGGAGTGAGAAGTCAGCTTAGGCAGTTGATTTAGTACTTGTCAGTAGAATTGTTCTTCTTTTGTCAGAACAGTATTCATTTAATATTTTTCCTGTACTAAGGTCATATCTTACATGGCTGGCATATGCATAAAAGAATTTTGGAAAGCACAATTCAATTTTTGTTTCCTTTATTTCTCTTGGATATTGTGCCTTCAAAGTCTTTTGCCCCTGAGTGTAATTAGCATGATTTTTTTCTAATTCTCAAATCCCTCTTCTCACTATGTGTTTGATCTGTATCAAATATAATGCTGACAAACCTTTGAATTCTTTTATAATTTCAAACTCTGATTTTTTCCTCCCACATACAGAAATACTGGGGAAGTTTTATTAAGTAAAGACATCTATGAAAAATGGCTTACAATGACTTCTTCATAGTAGGTGGAGTTCTACAATAAAAATGTCTGTCAAATCTAGAAAATCCTGGACTTTGTGCAGGGACGATTCACTATTAACAGTGACTCATTTTCTCCTCAACTTAGTTCTTCATTTCAAGCAACAGGAATAGTACGAAATACAATAAATTTAATATTCAGATTAGGAAAGCAAATTTAGTGATTCAGACCTAGCTCACCACATTGATACCTCAAAAAGGCATCTGCCGTGGTAAGTTCTGTTAATGTTCAAAACACTATAATTGCAACCTTCCCTGAAATGCATTTTCTTTAGACTTATTCCCTTTTGTAGTAACTGAGGATGCTTGCAGGTCTTCAGATGTAGTTCTGTCTGCATTGGGAATGCCTTTGTGGAAGATACATATCTATGACTTCATAAATTCCACTTCCTCTTCCTTTGTACTCTCAGTTAAGCCATATTTCTGTATCCCCTAGGAAGCATCTGGAATGTAACATCAAATGGGTTTAAAGGTTGCTGAGTTGAATGGGCTAAGTTAATACTGTGATAAGTGTTTTATTTTGTAGTAAATCTTTCACCAAATTTCCTTGATTTTCTATATTTTGCCAATAAGCTTTTGTGTAATTTTTACCTCTTGAGAATATCTGGTTGGTATCTCTCCCTTGCCTACTCAGAGCAGAAGAACCTTGGTTCATCCCTGTACATTTAAGTGTCCAGGGTGTTACAACAGGTCTAGTGACAAAAACCATGGTGGTTGTGTGACCAGAGCACTGCTCAGCAGATGCAGGATGCTCTACAGGCGGGGAAAAGCACCCCTGAAAGACCCTGGCCTTTGCCCTCAGGGCCTGGCATTCCCTTCCTGCAGGAAGTTGATCCCCAATCCAGGCTGAGCTTCCAGAGTTCTGTGGTGGCCTCAGGGCTCTGGCTGTTAGTTGAGACAGGAAAAACAATGATCAACCTAAAGGGGAGAAATGCATAAAATAAATTCACATGACAAAAGTGTTTGCAGAGATCCTGATTTTGATGTAAGATGTTTACCTTGGTGGCAGGCAATTTGGAGCATTAAGCTGTGTAAACTTTTTATCTTCCAACAATAATTAACTTCTTCAGCATTTTCATAGCACTTAATCATAGGTTCCTCCTTTCCCATGCTCATTTCAATCCTGAAAAATGTGTTTACTTTTGTAATGAGTAAGTTGCATGAATGCTTATAATATATGAACGATACAGCACTGTAGTAGTTACTGTATCTCTTTTTGTTTAAGTTTTAAAAAGAAAGCCACCTCCCAGTGTTAGTCTTATTTTTTCTTAAAAAAAAGAAGAAAAGCAACTTTTGTCACTAACCAGAAAATCTTTATTGATAAGTGGTTGGGGTGATTGCTGTAATTACAAAGGAATGTAAAAAATGAATGTTTTATGTTTTCAATTGAACACTTTCAAATAGTAACCAAAATATAACCACTATTTAGGTTTCTTTTTAATGTGATTGTGTGATATGATCAATTCTTCTTTATTATCTTTATCTTTTTTATTGTATTTTACATTTTATTTCATGTTGAGTGACATCCGAACCCAAGACAACATGCCATGTTAAGGGAGACTCTGATTTTGGAAAATTAATTCAAGTCATAGGCCAAATTTAGTCAAATTTTCCATTTAATTTTTCAAAATGTTTTGGAACCATCCTGCCACATTAGGTAACCTGCAGTCTTCACTTTTTAAGTTCTTGATCAAGCTATTTCAGAATATGCTTACTACTTAGATCATGTTAAATTCCATGTACTTTCCTAAGTACTTAAGAACAGCTAAATACATGCTGAATGACTGCAATAATAATTTAAAATTTTTCTAGGATCTATTTATACTTGAAAACAAGATCTGTGAAGTCTATTTTTAATCACTTTCTAAAGTTTTCATGAAAAGGATAGAACATTTATTATATAAATTGTATATTTTTTGTTAATTAGTGTACTATCAGTAGAAAAAAAAAGCACCTAAATATTACTTGACGAAAGGGAGCACTACCTCAGTTTTTCTTGCTGTTAATTTTTCTTTCTCCCTGGAATTCTAATACTGCAAACATCATATATTCTTCATAGGTTCTTAGCTAGTTTGCTGAACAATGAAAATATCCAAGTTTCAAGGCATTTTTATCATTAGAATCAAGCGGTAGCACACAACAGGGTTTGAATCTCATGTGAGACACAATTCCACATCCAGTCTCCTGCACTGAATGGGGTCCTGTGTTTCATAGTTTCAATGAAACATGAATGTCCTATGTAATCCCACCTATCACCCTGGAGTCTTGGAGTCTTACTGTTATTGATATAACTAATTCAGATTACTCAATTATCTCAGCAAGTTCACCAGAAAATTTCCTATGTGAGGTGTTAGGAGAGATCGAATGGTTTAAAGGGCTTTCAGTACTAACTGCGGCTTTAATGGGAAAATGCATTTTATTTCATCATCCCTGCTACATGGCATGCAAGCTAATGCAATACATTTGCATTCATCTCCTTGACCTTCCCTTGTACAGAAGAAATCAGGAGAAAATATCACCAATAGAGTTAGTTTTTACAAGAGTTTTTCTGGCTGTTATTTGGACTCCATAATAGAGGTGGGTTTTTTCCCTTTTTTGCATATTCATTCATGTTCTCAGTGAAATGGCACTGCTCTTAATTTACATTAGCTAATCAGAAGATTTTTGCAGTTTTGACTACCGTGCATAATACAACAGGCAAGATACTTACCATATCTCTACTAAAAAGCCTGTAGCATGAGTTTAATCATGCTATTTAATTGCTAGGCTTAATTTGAAAATAATTGTTCACAGCAATTAAGTAAATGCCCCAATTTCATTAACAGACTACCTAATTAGAAAGTACAACATAAAAGTGCTAATGTTGCTTCATTAGGCTTGAATTACTGGTTCTAATACTACTTTTTTACTGTCTATACAATTTCTCCCTGCAGTAGAATATCAGCCTAATACCTGGTACTAGATTAGTTACAAGTTTCCTGTTGTAGCACGTTCGTGTCCTAGCCAAATGTGTAATGTTTTATTACAAAGGAAACTCAAGTCTATATTTTAAGCTTTAAGTATAGTCTGACATTTAAAGAAATATGAGATATAGCAATATCTGATCGAATGTGTAGGAGTTAATTCCTTTGAGGAACAATACAAGTTTTTTTCAAAATTTAATGTCCCAGTACATGCTGTCTTAGAACAGCTGTATGAGAAATCTGCTATATTAGAAACTACATATGAGAACTAAATGAGAAGTAAAAAGATAGTAAATGTGGCTGCTAATAGGATATAGTGATGACCGAAATAATTATGGCACTGGCACACGATGTCGTTATAGATGCCAAGTGAGATGTCATTAATGTCTTTAACTATCAGAGCTATTAGTTTCTTTACAATATTGAGGAATCTTTTCACATTTTATCATATTGCTGTAAATGTATGTAAAACAGAAGGAAGATATTTCTATTTCAATCAAGATGATTTTCTGCATATTAAAAACATCAGTATTCAGTAGTTTCATCATGCCATGGAGTGGAGAAAGGAAAATGTAAAAGAACAGGTTGTACATAAGAAAAAAAAATAAAAGTTTGTAAAAGTACATAAAAGCACAAAATATAATAGCCCTTTTTTTGTTTCTACGTTGCGTTCAATCTTTCACTCAATTTTCTTTATTATTTCTCATACCACCTCTTGCTTAAAATATAAGGATGATTAAAAATAGGTTAGCAAGAAAAACATATTGATGTATTTCTTGTGAAATCCTGCCAGCTGTCTCATGTGCTGATCCTTAGTAGATAAATGTAGCATTGACAACACTTATGTAATTATGGATTTTAATATTTGTGAAAATATGCATATAGTTAGAGTGTGGGATCTTTAGTTTTGGATTGCAACATCTTGTCTTGTTCATGCATGCATATATATATACAAATTTTAAAGCTCATAAACAGGAAAATAATCATTTTGATGTACTACTCTCCATCTAAAAACACAAAGTCCTGATTATATGTATGGAATATGGCTATGGACAAAAAGTTACAAATATGTAGAAATGTTGCAAATAGACCATGGTATTCATCTTGTGGATCAAGAGGAGATCGAGAGAATTTTCCCTATTGAAAGACAGAACCCAGCTCTTCTTGGTACTGAAAGACAAAGATTAAATGTCTAGGTCTGGATTGCGCCCCATGATATCCAGCCTTTCTATGTTTTTGCCTAGGACCAGTGTAAGCCTGCGCACAGGCAATAGTTGTGAGAGCAATTAAGTATGTATTCACTTTTTAAAAATGTTAACAGAGTTAGTTTTGTGTGTGTATACACTTATGCATATACTTGCTGAAATGAGTTCACCCTGGTTCAACAAAGCAACAAAACCTATCTTTAATTCTTTCCTGATTGACACAACTCAGCGAAGTACTTCAGAATTTACTCTTACATTCTCTCTGTTGATCCACGGTATCTAGCCAGAATTTTTCTTTTTTTCAAAAGATAGTCAAGTGTAAATGGGTACAATTTTAAATAAAACTCTGCCTAGACCGGAGCTGATTTTATACAAGGACTGTCTGTAACTGTAGTTTAGTCAGATGTGATTCCAGCTTCCAGAACTGCCAAACTAACCTGGATTTTAATTAGTTGCTACAAGTGATTCAACTTATTCTTCTCTCTCTTCCAGCCTAGCTTAAGGAAAAAGAAACCACAATGCATACTAAAACAAGTTTTCAATGCTATAGTCTATCTTCTGTAACATACGATAGTGAAAACAGAAAACTGCACAATTCGTTCTCATGTGTTTGACTTTTAACAGCCTTTGACATTTCTGGGGGTCCTAGAGTGCTGCTATTATTTTGTATCTGTTTGCTATTAGCCATATCACGCAAGGAATTTCTTTTAGAAGTCCATTAGCCAGAGTTTTGTTTTATCCATGTATTTAATGAAATATTTATATCCTGACAGAAAAATGATGAGAATTAGCATAGCTGAAATTGTCTGTCTTTCAGACCCCATTTTTGTGCATTTTCTTTTACTTACTCATTATTTCCTTGTGAATCTGTTAAAATATGGGTCTTACTGTGTCTCTGTAGTTGTTTTGTGATTGCAGCTGAGGTCCCATGTAAACAGACACCTCTACAGTAATCCTTTCAGTGATCCCTACAGAACTAAAATTACAGCTTTTATCTTCCCTTTAGACAGTTTGCAAAGTGGTTTTCTCTCTTCTTCTCTTACCCCTGAGCCCACAGATTCTTTCTGATGTGATTAAAATTAGATGCATAAGGGGGAACTTCCAGAATCAGACCTTGTGTCTGTGTACATGAACTCACATGTTGAGCTTAAATTGCTTTTTCTCTGCATTTGTTGATAATTCCGTCAAGGTGAGCAACACTGCAAGATAAAGAAAGAGAAATAATAAAATAAGCCAGATGGTACTTCAATTTCAAATGGGAAATGTAGAGTTTAATGTTTTCCGCTGTTTATGAATAAAAAAGAAAAAAAGGAAAGAACCTTTTTTGAAAAATGATGCGAATAGGATATGGAGTAATATTTAGGCATATATTCATAGGAAATGGCTCAGAATGTAATCAACTTTTGCTACTTATTATTAGATTTCAATTGGAATGCCAGAAAGATATTTTATGATAACCATTTTTTATGGTTTGTGTTATTTATCATCTGTCTTACAGAGAGTTCTTTCTTTTTTCATCATTTAAATCTGATATTTCTAAATGAGAAATTTTGGAGGGAAGAACACCTTAATAAACCTTTGGAAATTTGCAAAGTTAATAATTTTAAAAGGTTTTTTTTTAATGGAAATGAAAGCTAATTTAAAAATAATGTATGTGCTTCCAGTGAAATAAGTGAAAACTATTAAACATCAATATGTTTTCTCCAGCAGGGGGGATATTCATATGTGCTTATATGTTAAATTGAAAGTCAGTAGGCTCTCTTGGCCCCCTCTTCTCCCTCATAATCATATTCCATGAAATTTCTCCAAGTAAGTCTCTGTACAGTCCAAAGCCTACTCTTATGAAATCTAGGACTGTGATTCTGTTTTGGTTTTTTTTTTATCTTGTTGCCTTCTCTTGGAATCTTAAACGCCAGCATCTCACTGCTATCAAGATTATCCCTGACCTTCCCATCCCCAGCCAGTTCTTTCTCATTTGTAAGTATCATATAAACTTCTCAGTGATCTATGTCAGAATGTCATCATCAGTGCATGCATCATGGATGGATTGTGCCCTGCTGTGTTGCCCCTTCAACTGATCCTGGAACAACAAAGCTGATTTGATTTCAGAATTATATGAGATATTTTGGCAGTCTGACAAAAGCTGAGATTTCTTCATTCTTTCCTGTGATGCACCATAGGAAGCATAATATGAGCCAGAGAGTTACGTGACTTTTCAGTCACATACTTCGTCAACAGCTCGGCAGGCAGAAGGTGCTACTTGCAAATCATGACTATCAAACCTAAAGAAAAAGTATTCAATGCCACAAAATTGTCATGATAGGAAGCAGTTCATGGGAACACAATCATGGCATCTTCACTTGCCTTCACACCAGAAATTACCGTTGTACTATCAAATAGTTTTTATAGCAGCTCCTGTAGACATTCTGGTAACTGACCTAGCAGTATCACTAATAGCAGAATGAGAAGGATTTGCTCTTCACGGGTCAAATTTCTCTAGATTAAGTGCTACTGGTGTGAGAAGACTGCTGCAGACTTTGGTTATCCAGCAATTGGTGTGCAGTGTCAGGATGACAGAGAGCTTATTTGAGAATTTATCTGATGCATCAACAGTAAAGCAGTATCGAAATTTCTATTCCCCTGTTTACTAGCGCACAGAAACAAGATTTGACTTTACTGTATAGAGTAATGGCCTGAAATGATAAGAAAATCATTACTTTTAAAGAAATGCTGAGGAACAGATTACATAATTTGCCATGTGCAGGTTGTGCAGTGCTTTGCTCACATAGGTTTCCCAAATATACTCAAAGGAGGAAACCTGGTTCCTGTTACTCATCCTCCCCTTCAGCAATGTTTATAAACAGTGTTTGCTCTGATTATGTGTATATTGTGGAACTCATATCTTTGCATCTATTCGATTCTTTGTTTAGTCCTGTAAGTATTAATGGTGTTGGTACTCTGCAGCCTTGGCTGATGAAATCTTACACTGAGTGCTAAGCATTGCTGCAAATAATTACCTAATTGGTTGGAATAAAAAATTCTAAAGCATGTATTTGGAAGAAAACATGGTGGCATTTCCATGTACCATACCAGAATTTTCTGTGTAGTCTACACCCTGAGTTATATTTGAATATTATGTTTTCCTCCCTACCCTAAAAATGGAAGAGTTAATGAGAAATCTGAGATCTCTCTGAAGTTTCCCTACATGCAAAATTTCAGGATAGGCAGCTGGATGTCACCCTCAAGATCTTACTTGTTCAATTTATGGGTGCCAGTATTCCTACATTCAAGACAGGGTGCACTGTTATTTTTATCTTACATATTAATGAACTTACAAGGTATGGTATTTTGCATCTAGGAGTTTTGACTTTGTACAACTTTAAATAAATTTTTCTTACCACAATTATTCTACATTTTAATAAATTCAATAAAAATTAAGTACATCTCACAGGAAAATGTAAATTATTTAAGATAGGACATTTTAAAACCAGAAATTTTTGAAGAAAGGATTGCAGCATAAATGAAACAGGTTTGGAAACCTGTCTTGCCTCTAAAGTTTTGTCTTTTTGATTGGTTGAGTAAATATGTATGTGTGGGTTTCTGCATGGTTACTCTTGTAATGGGTAGATTGAGGTGCCAGTTTAGAAAACACCCTAGGAGGTGGATGATGATGGAGTTGTAGAACTACTTGCTCTTACAGGTCACTGTATTGGTAAATATGGGGCAATAATGTTGTCCATTTAACACTATCACTTTATGCCACTATAAATGTTTTTCTACCCAATGGTAATTTAAACAAACTGTTTCCATTGGATTTTTTTGTCCTCTAAATTTGTTGCTGAGTTGAGTTTTTGAGTGTTTTTCCTTACTAAGTCATATCAAGACTGTTCAGCCAAAATCTTCAGATCATTTAAATACTCTACCCTTCTCCTTTTCAGACCAAAGAAACCCCTTCCAACCATTCCTAGCCTCACTCTAAGTTCTCCAAACATAATCTTTTTGCCTTCCTTATTTCCTTTTCATATTTGGCAGGTGTTGGAAGACTGCTAATGATTCTGTTATTGATGGTCACCCTAGGAAATATGGTGGGCCTGTAAGCAGTACAGAAAAAAAACCCAGAAGTTATTGGGGATTTTTTGTTTAGTTTCCATGGAAACAAATACCAAAATAAATCATCATTTTTGAGCTTCCCTTCTTCTGGCTTCTTCCTACTACCAGGGAAACCATATGAATGTTACCCCTCCTCTATATTTTGACTCTACTTCTTTGTCTAATGCCTGAGTTAATTTTTTGGACTGTGCCTGGGGAACTTGGCTGCAGAGCACCTTTGAATGATGAAGAAATGCACTGACTGCAGGGATCTTGGATGAGTAAGGATAGGGACTGCAGTTCTGCAAGAACGTCTTATGTCAGAGGACTTGGAACTGATTTGTGAGGAGAGAAAGCAGATAATAGATCAGAAAAAAGTGAGTATACATTAGCAGGATATAGAGAAATATTATGTTACAAGTACTACTGGACTGGAAATATACCTGGGAGAGAGCAGCTCTATCATGTAAGAACCAAAGCAGAAAAACTCTGTGCTTGAAATCATTGTACAGTACATTGTCTGGTTCAAAAAGATATACTGTACAGAAAGTTCAGTTTCACAATTATTTTCCTCAGAATAATGAGAGTTAGCATTGTTCTTCATGCCTTCTATATCTGTTTCTGTGTTTATATATTTGTAGGCAACTGAATGCTGTGAAATGTACCCTATTTACTGCTAAAATGCTATTCATGCTATCTGATAAAGTGGCTACATAAAATTTTATCAAGTATATCTTATAAAATACCACGATAAAAAGCTGTGGAAGATACCTCACACAGTGATGATACAATGCTATGAAATTTATCTCATAAAGACCTGGGAAACCTACATCTAGGGCATTGATCAAGCTGTGAAACAAATTAATTTGAATGGGATCTAGTTTTGCTGTACACAAATATACTTACTTAGAAACCAGTGTAATTCTGATCTCCCAGTTGGAAGGGAAAGAGGAAGGACAGCTCAAAGTCACCATTTTCAGCACATTAAGAGAAGAAAAGGCATGACAGGGTGCTTGTCTAGGAGTGAGCTGGACCAGGAACTATAAATAGATAGGCAGAGTCAGACAACACTATAAAACACATTGTTTTTCTGACAATATAAATCAGTTCCTCAGACTGACTTAAATGCAGTTTGTCCTGTCCAGGCAGGAGGAAAACAACCTTAAAAATACTGGTGTGTATCAGTATGTCATGGATGTTTCATTTAGAAAAAAAACTACAGGTTAGCCTGTTATACATTTTTATTAATATTACACACAAAGAGTAAAAATTAGGTTTAACTTAACAGAAAAGACACTATTTCAGATTGTAGCGTCCTTAGACTCTGTTTTCAGAGTCTAAAGTCAAGAAAAAAATTAGGACCTCTAAGACAGATCTCATTGTCAGAATGGTAATGGTCGACTTGTCTGTGAGTTTTATTATTCCTCTGTGCACTGCTCATAGTAAAGTACAGTTTGGTGATTGCATTTCCAGATAGAATTTATCCTTACTTCTTTTTCTATAGGCATGTGATATAAGCATCACCCTGTGGTCCAAATTTATTGCTGTCTTCTAAGGAACTTTCTCTCCCTTGCTCTTGTTCCACCACTGCCAGGTATCCTAGGTGTCACTCCTCTATACTCTTCCGTTCTGAGTGCCGTCATTTGCTGTAGTGTGCTTATAGGATTTTTTGCATATTGGTGCTGTTCTAGAGACTTCTCCCTAGCAGAAACCTGTACCATCCCATGCTGCAATCTTTATTGGTTTACCCCTTTAACCACGCCTCTCTTCCCTCTCCTGATAACCCTCCGTGAAAGCCTGACTCGGGGTTCACCATCTCGGCTTTCCAGCACCCCATATCCTCCCCTGCCTCTCCACCCCTCTCCACCATCCCCTGACCCTCGACTGTGGACCTTAATAAATCCCTGGAAACCTCAGATGGGGATCCTGCATTTCTTCCATCGCCACGCCTCCATAGCGGCTCCTGTCCCCCGCAGCTCCACTGTCTGCTTCAGCCACATGTCTGCCTAGCGCGTTCTGGCCCCAGGTGGCCCCCTCCACATTGCGGCGTGGGGTGGCCATTAGTGAATTTTGACACTGTGCTGCCGCAGTCATTACTCTAGCAGTTACTTGCAGAGGTTTTCTATATATTTTTGTCTCCCTGGAAGGTGACCCAGGATCTCTGCTGATCTCCAAAGACATATGATGTATGGCAAAAATGTAGTATTACCACTCTAACATGGAAAAACTCTTCTGTTCATTTGATTTGTGCTAAATCAGAGTTGAAGCATTTATGGGCAACTCGTAATTAATCAATAATGAGAGAACTGCACCTTCAGGATCAGTGTCAGCAATTCAACAGATGGACCACATTAATACATGTTTATGAGGTGTTTGTAAAAGACCTACAGAATTGTTAAAAATACCTCAATGCCAAATTACCCCCAAACCATCCCATGCAGAGAGCATTGCAGACATGCCCCCTGTGGTGGGTGATTAACACAAACTGGCCTCGACCGTAGTTGATCCCAATGGTCTGTACACAACCACTGGAGTGCTGAACACCTGTTGGAGCATCACTTAGGTCCAAAGGGAGAGCTTCCCATGCTAGTGGTTTGTTATATATTTACTATAATCCCACAAGGATATATAAACTATAGTAGTATTTAAGCCTGTTAGCCAAAGTAAGCAAATTTCAGTTAACTGTCTGCATGAGCACAGTAATTAACCTATAGCCAGAAAACCTTTCAGCCTAAAAGCCTAACTTAGTCAGATTCCCCAGGCTTTGAACATGCAGGATAAAGTATGACTTTGCAGTATTTTATACTGGAGACAAAAAGACTATAATATGTAGAGAACTAGGACGCTTATAGGCAATATCAAGAAATACATCAAGTCAAATACCAAGAATGCATTTACATAATACTTAGATTTAATTTGATGATTGCCTGGGTTATCTTAGGAAGGCTTATACATTTTGTTTTCTCTTCATTGAATTTACTGTTTCAAAAGGAACAGATTTAGGAAAGCTGGAGAATTAAATCCCTTTATCTGTCTGTTGAATTAGTTCAACTGTGGGAGCAGTTATATTTATCTGTTGGACTTTAACCAAAAGCTATTTAACAGAGAAGGTGCTTCTGTCTGCTGAGACCACTGACAAGAACGCCAACAGGGATACAACTTTCTGAGCCATAACTTCAAAGAGAACTGTGCTTTCATTTCAGCACAAGTTAAGTATGTATAGCCAGCAATTTTGAAAAAAAGTCTGTGCCTTGGCATCGTTTTAAACTAACTCCTGCAAAATGTTGTCAGCAGCAAAAAGGTTATAATGTGTAAGGAGTCCTTTAAGCAATAAAGAGATGTTTCTGGCACAATTTCCCACCTATAAATCTGAAAAAACCCTACTTGCTTCCCTTGAGGGTCCTTATAAGGCTAGGCTTCTAAACTCAGAAGTGCTGAATCTATGTACAACACCAAAAATCAACTGTCTGTCAGAAAGAAATACAGAATAGACTTGTGTAAGCTCATAAACTATATCAAAGTGTCATCTGAAGATGAGGGAGCATATGATAACAAAGAAATGTGTGTGTGATTTGTGGCAATATGGTATGGAATTGCAGTCCTGCTAAAAGAATAGATAACATAGATTTAAGGCTGCTCATTTTGAATGAAAGATCGGATAATACCAGGCAATGACATATGTCTGTGCAGTTAATTTCCTTAGTGGATGAAGTTCTCTAAAATACTACTGCCCCCAAACTCTTGTTACTTATTTGTTATTTCTCTGAAGATGGACTGTAGAAAGCTTTTTGTGCTTGAAATCTTTTTGCCTTTTTTCCCCTAACCGTATCAGTGTGTTTATGTAAAAGATTCTTGTCTCCCAAACAACTTTGTCCTTTGATTCACCATAATACTTAAATAATCAATCAGCAATCAAGACACCACTGTGCCAGGCAAAAAAATGGAAGGAAATCTATGCCATGAAGGGCAATTCTCTGGATACAGTAGTGATCTTATTCTGTGTCAGGACGTAAAATTCATTATTCATTATTATAAATGTTGTCTACAGCAGTCATTGAAAAACCTGCTTTATCCACGGTCAAACTTTTTACCTTGTTGTCTTCTCTCCTCAAATAACATGAAATTTAGATCAGACCATCCATACAGGCTCTGGGCCTGCAATCTCAAGAGAAGATCTACGGATGTGAAAAAGTCCAAGGGAAGAGATGCATAAGCAGGAGAGCAAGAGTTTGGCTTAATGCATAAATGAGATGCTTTAACAGTGCCGAATGAATATATATAAAATATGATAAATTTTTGCAAATTGAAACACATTTTAATATATGAAACCATGTTCCAAGTGAAAAATGCATTTCAGAATACTGTACCTGAAAAAAATTAATAGAATGTTGAAACAGAGATGCTGTCATGCTGTTAGTTTTTGTGTTTGTACATGACAAAAAACCATAAATATTAATGTCTAACAAAATTATATTCTATTGATAAGTAGCAGAATATGCTTGACATATTGAAGAATGAGAAGAAAAAGGAAATTGTAACAATTCACATTGCTCAATGCATGACTAATCATCATTTATTCTTTTATTGTTAATAAGTATAGCTTCGCAAATTCAGTATCAAACAACTTTTCATTAATTTAATGAAAAATTTTTAAAATTACAGATTTTAGATTAATGTCTGAGTTCTTATATGAATAAGGAATGGCAAAATATAATTTCTTAGCCTACTGTCTTATCTTAAGAAATTGCCTGAACTCTAAAGGGCCCTCTCTTGGAGTGCCAGGTCAACAGTGCATGTATGATTCTGGAGCTCTAACATGAATTTGTAAGTATAATGAAAGCAAATTTAACAGAATATAGCCTAAAAATCTCTACTCTTGTAGACCAAATGTACAAGCATAAGCACACTGTCAGTGATTTCTGAAATGGTAGAAGCTGTAATTTAAATATGTGATAAAAGCCAGTTTGTTGCCGTCAAAGGCATCATTCAGGTTTCTGGGTAAGTTTACTGGGTATTACTTAGATAACTTCATTTATATAAAATCTAGTATCAAAGTGGATCATAGCTTGTCTTATGTGAGAGTGAAGCTTATATCTGGTCAGCAATTTAACTTTATTCCCAAAAAGATTTACATATAAGTTGAACTGTACACACTTAGCATTGACTCATGAATCAAAACTCGCTGCAAAACCTCAGCATAACAGGGAAAGTTAATGACTTTTCAAGCTGCAGTGGGATTTAGACAGTAGTAAGTAATAAAAAGAATGCACAGATAAATAATTATGTTGATTTCAGGCAAAATAATGCAAATCAGTTTCACTCAAGTAGGGTCTCAGAATGCAAACAATAAAACCAAGAAAGTTATCATGAATGCTACACTGCTTAAAACTAAATAATATGAAACCCGTTATATTCTTCAGAGAAAAAATTCTATTTATTTCACTCATACACCTGATATGGTAAATGGGATTCCTGTGCTGTTCTTACAGGTGTTGGAAATGTAGGAGTGCTGATTCAATAAGAACTCTCCTCGACCTGCCCATGCTGTGTCACCTCACACACACCCTCACACTCACCCAAGCTGAGTGAGAAGTGCCACATGACAATGGGCAGTAGGTGTCTGCATGGCTTCTCCATTCTGCATCTCAAGCTTCAGCATCATGGAAGACTAAAGCTTACGTGGCCTTCTGCACTTCTGCTTTCACTCCTGGAGTGAAAGGAAGGGGTGGAATTTTACTCATCATGCAGGGAAAACTGTTGGATAGACAAAACCAGAACTAAGGCATTAAAAAACTGTAGCAGATTATGGAAAAGTAAAAGCTGAAATAATAATGATTAGTGGCTGTTACTGTGAGAAGCAATTAAGAAAATCAAAGCTGTCCTCAATCCATTCCATTTAGCCAACTTGTTATCAAATATACAGCAATAAATATAAAGCTATCATCTGTGCATCCTAGTTGGGAATGGTAGAGGCTAACAGAAAATACACAACGTTAGATTTGTCCAAGTTTTGGTGACCTGACTGATCCCCAAATACCTGAAAGCATTTAATCCTGGCATGAACAAAAGGTGGATGGATGATGGTACACTACAGCAAGTCTATATAGTGGGGGATCCATATTGTTTTTCTGCACCCACACCCCAAACATTCTAAACATCCAAAGTTTCATCACCATTGTTCTTCCCTAAAACCATGACAAGAGTGTCAGAATTAGAAGGAAATAGTGAGTCTCTCCTTCCAGAAGAAAGAGATATATTTGGAAGCAGAAAACACATATGCAGGATATGGTTAAACAGGAAGATGTCAGTGAATTGCAAAGAAAAGCACTTAAGACAAAAGAAAATCATGTGCCTGACATATATTGGAAGCTGAATGATTCTGAATCCAGTAAGATTAAATAAATTTGAGGAAAATATAGCTTTTATTTTTATTTCTATTTTTATTTTTATTACCTCTAGAAGGAAATAAAATCTGGTTATCTAATATTTGAGTGAGGACTCCTGTTCAAAGAACTATGAACATCCTTAGAAGTGACTATGAATATAAAATTGCAGATCTGAGTCAAAGAAACACAGAATATACATATTTGAATACACATTATAATAAAATTAATAATATGTATATAAATTTTTATCAAGAAAGAACAGACCGCTAGGTCAAAACAAGACATTGCCTCTGGGAAAGCAGAACATGTTCAGGGACCTAATAAAAGTGTTAGCAATAGTCTCCAAAGCTGCCAGCAATAGTCCCTTTAGAGTCATTAATGGTGTTATAATTACTCTGAAAAATTTTTACAATACTAATGTTCACTCAAAAAAATAAACTAATGGATGTGGTGACTGATATTTGTAAAGCACTGAGCTGTAACATTAACTTCTAAAATCAAATATTAATCCTGATTTTCACTATGTGTCCATTATTAAAACATTAAAGCATTCTTAAAATGCTTCATATGCATTTTTCTTTACCTTTTTTTTCTTTGAATCTCGAACCCTTGCCATATTCTTTCACAGCGAGTGTCTGTACTAGTGGTTTAAGTGCATCTTGTCTTTTTTTCTGTCTTTTCTTCCGAAGTGCCTTCTGTGTTCTTTACTCTGCTTCATTCTACAAGTTTCTCATACATCAATCACAACTTGTCTCCACCTTTTTCCTCTAAATTTCTTTGATCCTCTATTGACTTCTTTCAGGGCTAAATCTTGATTATGATTATGAAGTGAATCAATGCTTGCATGTGTCAGAAATTGAGGATGCAGATATGTCCAAGCCTAGATTTTCATTGCCTAATATCCAAGGTGCACCTATTTGTGTAGGCAGTACAAGTGGGAAGCAGATCACCCAGATTTACATCCACTAGCCTTTGGTACTCCAGACTAATAATGGCATACTCTACTGGATGTGAACCCATAAAAGATAACCTCCAATATGAGCTGAGAGGAGAGACTGATGAGCGTTCTCATTAGACTTCTGGTAGAATTTGCACTACGGCTATGAGTCTAATAGTGTTCATACTTTATTTTAATGGAAAAAAAAGTTATGTTAGAAGAATGAAACTGCAGTTGCTGCATCCTCTGTAAAAAATAGCAAATCACATACATTCAACTTGGCAGTGAGAGGGAAGGCAGGTAAAGAATAGGCCAAAAGAGAGGTTTGGGCTAGTCTAGATACCTCTAGACTAGATACCTCTATAACAGTTTGTTTTTGCAAGTAGCTCTATTCTGTTGTGTTTATAAGGTAACCTATCCCTGCATATACCCAAAAGAATAGCATATTTCTGGATTAATATAAAACTTTAAACACCAGACTATTAACTGCATCTCATTACCCCCAGTCCCATTTCTAGAACAGCTACCAGAGACTGACAAATACCAGCAGTCAGGGCACCAACTGTTGCCTCAGATTTCACAGCTGAGCAGGGGAAGGTATTGACGCACAGCTGTGCCCGATCAGACATGCTTAGGGAAATCAGGCAACTCCATAAAATTTTCTCCCAGAAAAGGCATAGGAGAGTGAAATATTTTTGTTTATGGAGTGAAGAGTCTTTTCTCTGGTAAGCTGGGGTTTTGTTTTTTTTTTTGTTTGTTTTTGCAAGTGTTTCCTTGGTGGTGTTAGGGTTTCCAGTTTGTTTGTTTTTTTTTTGTCTGATGATATTAATTGCCTTTCTCAACAAGGTTACCTGTATTTCTGTTTTCTGTTTAAAATTTGGTTTGGTTGCAGAAAGCAGTGAAGGATGATGCATGTTTGTGGTTTTGGTTTTTTTTTTTTCATTGGTTAGCAAAGCAGGCTAATAATATTATCTGGCTATAAAGGCCTTAAAATCTGTTTGTAGTCTGGTAGGTTAATGACAGAATGTAATTATATAATTATATGGTCCAAATAGTTCTCCTGGTGAAAAAGGATATTTCCTGGGGAAAAAAAAAGCAATTACTTGCTTCAGGGAGATGTGTAAGTTAAGGCTTTTGCTGGAAAAGAAGATTATTTTATAGCCAAAGGTATCAAAGATCTTAACTATAAAATCTAAGGGAGCAGAGGAGGAAACTAGGTTTTTGCACAAGGTTTAACTTGAATCCTACTTTGGGTGTCCTTGATCTCCTGAAAGACAAGACAATGGATGTCTGAATTTCCTTTTAAGAACTACCAGCTTCAACGTGTTGCAAAGCCTAATCTTTCCAGAAATGATCGTATGAAATAGGAGGTTCTTCCTTGTTTGTTTATTTGTCATGTTGAGGATTTGAAGCCCTTTTGATTGAAATTTATCTGTATGATAGTTATGAAAACTTGTTGGATGTTCTTTCTGACACTTTATAATATTACTACATATGTTGAAGCTGAAGTACTAAATGGGCAATAAATGTCTCCTGATCTATACAGCCAGATTCCTGAAAACTTAAAAGAAGAAAAGGTAGATGGGAGAAATTGTTTTCGTTCACTATTTCTCTGTGCAGTGTTTTTATTTAGTTGATGCTCTCTATACTAAAATCTATGAAAGATGTGCTAGAGTTTCTAAGGGAAAGTTTGATAGTGTTATCACTGACTGATTTACAGACGGTTTTTTTCAGGGTGTTTATATGTATCCAAGAACTAGGGGGGTTTCCTTGGTTTTTTTGGGGTTTTTCATTTTAAAATATATCTAGATACCTATAAGGAATTAAGCTTTTAGATGTATTTTAGTATCTCCTTAGGCCTTGCTTGTATATATAACTGGAAAAATGTGCTTTTAGTCTGTGTGTGCTGAGATTAACCTCCTTGGTAAAAGGAGATAAAGCTGGGGCCTAAAGAGCTGAGAAGATCGCTTATAAATAGTTGTAGACTTTAGGTTTTTTTTTTTTTTTTTTACTCAGTCTTTTCCTGGAGGTGTATGAGATGTGGACCCCTT
The DNA here is from genome assembly GCA_013397955.1 of Grantiella picta. NCBI lineage: Eukaryota > Metazoa > Chordata > Aves > Passeriformes > Meliphagidae > Grantiella > Grantiella picta. Next base: position 745,336 of record VZRM01008648.1, read on the forward strand.
TAACTGTGGAGTAGTAAATGGCCTAAATATAGCTGTTGCCTAGAAACCCCATTATACCCAGGTAACATAGCAGAAAACCTAAATTCTATCTGACATTAGTGTAATCACGTCTGTCCTGTGCAAACACAAGAAAACTGAAAGATGCTAGTGCTTAAAGTATGAAATGTCTTTTGTATTTGTATTTTCAATGTATGCTTCCTCACTGTGTGAATAAATTATAATAACTGTACAGTTAGTCTCCATCCACTTACAATATCCTTGTCAAAACACCTTATTTCTCTCTCTGATTTGTGCTGTCTGTAATAGTAGTCATTTTCTATTATTTTTTTTTAAGAAGTGATATTGTTCCCTTTCTTCTGACACTCAAGGTATTTATGCTTTGCACTTTTTGCCTAGAAGCAGAAAAGGTAGGAAGATGTATTTGTAGTTATTCAGAGGGCAAGGTGGGAAATAATTGAAACAGTGAAAGGATTCTTCCTACCTCAGCATTTCCCTTATGTGACCTTTAATAAGGAAGAGTTCTCCTTTCTAGAACCCTGTCTAGAAACTGTTATAGAATGACAGGACACAATTATTACCTAACACAGTCTGTGTCTTATACATAATCACTAAAAAATAAAAATAAAAAACAATTAAAAACACTGTTTTACAGGGTCATGGTGCAAAATATTTTGTATGTAGTCTTTTGTGTGCTCGTTAAATAAACTGCTTAGCATGTTCATTGGAATAAGCTATCTAAAGTTTTATTTCTGCTTATTAATCAGCTTTTGCATATTTATTTAGCACTTAAAGCAGCTCAACAAGTCTTCTTGCTTGTCTTACTGTTTTCTGGGGTAAGAAATGAGTAACTTTTATGTCTTGATGTCTTTTGTCTATTAAGTGGTTGGTATCTACAACAGAGAGGATTTTGCTGGTTGAATGGTAATAATCTTTCTTTATATATATGGAAAAAACAAGAAGCCTGCAGACCAAACACTTAAAAAGCTTGACTGAAAATTCAGTTGAAAGCAACCATGGATACTCTGTCATAAACATAGCTAGACTAAATGTCTTTCAGAATTTTTTGTAATGTAGATTTATGGTATTTTTAGCAACCCCAAAATTTTTACTGTTAAGTCTGGAAAATTATCTGGACCATCTAGGCTGCATTCAATCTTGCTAGGTAAATGCATGGCTTGTTTTCTGAAATTGTTAATGTAACTGCGTAACGTAATTTTTCATGGGGTGTGTGTGATTTTGTCATGCTTTGGTTTTGTTTTTTCCTCCATGAGCTACACCTACTGAGAGTATAAGCAACACTTGGGAAGACTGGTTTATGTAGTAGAGACCTACAAACTAAGGGGAAAGCTTGAAATTTTTTTGTTACTTTTTCACTTTTAAGCTACTGAAACTTGAACAAAAAGTATAAGGACTAATCATTCTATAATTAAATCTTACTTCCTGCCTGAGTCATAGCTGCTTGTTGAAGATCACTGGATAAGCTCTAGATTCAGGCCTAACTTAGACATTGAAGGTAGAATTGAATGAGCTTAATATTTAAGTTCCTTTGATTGTCTTCAATACTTGAGAGTCAAGCTTAAATATAGTACTGTGAATACTCTAGAGCTGTTGCAAAACTCCAAGAAGTCTTTTATTTTTTGGTATTGCTAGAAATGCAGAGAATTTATTTTTGCCAAAGAAATTTAACCCACCTTTTTTTTTTAAAAGATCATTTTCATGTGGAGTTGTTCCTTTAAGACTTCAGTTCCTGTTTACTTACTTCAGTAAATACTGGATTGTGAAAATTATTATGAAATTACTGACTGTGCTACTTCGTAACCGACTTAACAAGCTGCAAATTTTAGATTTTTTTTTTTTCTCAGTGCTGGACTCTTCTGAAAACATGCCCTAATGCTAATACTAAACCTTTCAGAAAATATGACTTCACATTTTAGTAAGTTTAGCAATTTGTTAGTAATTTCATCTGCACTTTTGTCTGTCTTCATCACTGCTTTAATTTGATTTGGGTCAAAATCTTTGTTTCCCTTTAAAAATACTGCATTAGGGTTTTTCTTGGGAGTACGTTGTCTTTTTTTTCCTTATCTGTTTAATGTGGCTCTTGAAGCAGAGGCGAAAACACATCTCTTTTAAGGCAGTCATATCAACACATCAAAAACAGCAGCAAAGTGAAGCACTCCAATATTTTTTCTCTATATAAGCCATATGCTATCAAGATGCATTTAAGTGTATGTACTATCCTGTGGAAATACAAATTTTCTCAATATTGACAAACCTTTCCAGCTATGCTTAATGCAAAAACCTGACTATTCTTACACAGTGCTGGCTATGATGACACACTGTTTACCGTGGGGGAAATCCCTTCTGATGTAAAAATAAATATGATGTTTGGCATAGCAGGTCCCTTAGTATTAGTAAGGTTGAAGCTCTTTACTAAGGCAGGAATGAAGCTATTGAGGTAGAGTTTTCCAGGGCCTCTGTGGCACTGTCTTTCTTTCATTTCTCTCATGTTGTTAATCCCAGACTGCTGGTCTTGTGCTCTGTGCCTGCAAACCCTGATAGTATTGTTGTGGCAGGTTCATGAGGCAAGTGACTGCTACTGATATGAAATTCATCTTTCTCCTTTCTAGTTACATTTTTGTGTTTTGTAGATTTGCGTTTGTACTCTTTAGTGCATATGAGACTGGACTATTAAAGATTAATGACTCAAAACACTCACCCAATTGTTGAAGTGTCAAGGTATTTTGCCGAGGCCAGGTTTGCATCCCTGGAGGGAGAAGGGGAGTTTTTGGGTGTGTAATGGTCAGTCTGCATAAGACAGAGGGCGAAGCTACAGGCCAGGCTTTGAGGCATTTAAGAGGTAAATTTTGCAAGGTGAGATGGTGCTTCTTATCGCACTAATTGCCTCCCTTCATGGGCTTTTTAGCCTTGCATGTATATAACTTTTCTCAGGTTTTTTTTAAAGGTATAGTTTTCTTTTAGTTGATTGCCCATTCCTTTAATGCAAACATGCTCTTATTTTTTGCTAGTTTAGAGCACTTGAAAAGTCAAAAAGCTAATTATAGTAGTTATTACAGTATGAATGAATGATCAACATTTTTAGTCATTAAGGTTAGTAGGGCAAACAAAAACAAAGTATTTCAACTTATTAAGGCATATGAGTTATCCAAGTTGTCCATGTATGTTTTCAAGGAAATAATGGTTTATTAAGAGAATATCAGAAGAAAATATTAACAGGAAAATGAAACCCAAGAAATTGAATTATAGGGTTATGCTGTTCAATTGAAAGAAGAGCTGGAAAATCTACTGATTAGATAGAGTTGTGACCTCAAGGTTGAGCTTTAGAAGAAATATAGGAAGTTTAAATGGAATATCAGAAAGACAGCCTCCATGATCTCCAGTGTGCTGCTTAACTAGAAACTTAGTATGTAAAGCACAGGGGATTATTTTCTAAAACATTAAACTTTTCAGGATAAAGATCCTCATTAACCTTTCAGAATTGCTTGGAAGCTATGACCAATATTTAGAAGCTTATATGAAGCATCTTGCAATAAAACTCTGGAAACAGCCCTACACTATTTGTTCATAATACTGTATACTAATTTGTTTGATAGTCCATTGATATATTCATTAGCACTTCTTTCCAGATAAGGAGAGTGAGAATTTTTTTTCCCAATTCATATACAAATCGCAGAGCATATACCTGTGATTGGCCACCATTGAAATTATTAAATGCACACTATTTTCCTATACTTCTCATTCTACTAGATCGTTTCCCTCCCCTTACAGTGATTTTTACTCCAAACTCTTCTCACTGAATATTCACCTGAAACTATAGAGCAAAACATGTCTGCTGAAGGGAGACAGCGTACATTAAACTATTATTGTCAGTCAGATTCAGAGGCTTGAGGTAGATGCCTAGAAAGACAAAAATTAATTCTTGTCATGACTGTTTTGGCATAAAGAAATTTTATTGTTGTTACTTCTCAGTCAGTGGGGAGAAAGGAACGCTACTTTAAAAGACTGCACATAGGTTAATACACTACACTGCTTCAACTGGAAGATGATCTATAAAGGTATAAATATTTTTTAAATAGTGCATTAAAAAATCACGGAATCCAATAAGGAACTGTTTCCTATTTCTGTTTTCAGGTGGCTCCCGTAAGGGGAGTAATCCAGCTTCAAATTACTCCATAAAGGAGAGAGACTCGTTAGTATATAACATTATATATATGTATATATATATAGGCTAGTTGGCACATGTTACTTAAACACTCTGTTGTTCTGGAAATCTCAGCATTATGGAAGTAGTCAATACTTGAAGATGCTTTAGGGTCTGCATTTAGGTGGGATTCTCCAGTTCTTTATACAAGTCTTTGTGTAATGGTATACTTAAGAAGTTCAGTCCCTTTAAAATACATTGTTCAGGAAACTGTGTTTCTCCTAGCCTATTTCTATCATCTATCCTAAAACGACTGTGCCGTCATTCTTTAGGATTAATCAATAGGTATCTCATAGAGTTGTAAAGGGGTACCTTTTTGCTAGGTGAAATTTTTCTAGAATGAAATATGATTCTTGCAAGAACTTGTAGGTCAGGGATTTCTTCCCCTGTGCTGAAGTTGAAAAATAATTCTAAAATTGAGATTCACTTCATGCAATACAGCAGGTTCGAATTTCTGACCTCTTTCTTTCCTTGCTTAAACTTTTATAAATACCCTTAGAAATGTCTGAATCTTAGGCTATGTAAAGGATTTAATTTAGTCATCTGGGTGATGCCAAACTTTTGTTGACATCTGATTTTTTTTGTGTATTTATATTTGTGCTTTGAGAAGTATTGTTTTGGGATGTTATGCTTATGCTTATATTGGTAAATTATATAAGTCCATTAGTATGTCATGAGTACAGCTGTACTGTGTCAGCTAGCCTTAATGCCAGAACACTTAAATCTCAGTCTTTAAAAATATAATTGCTGTTTCTAAATTGGCATTTGGGAGTAGTTTCTGAACATTGCCAATTCCTGAATTGTGCCCAAGAATAGTTTGGGAGAGCACTGTTTAGTCCAGGCCAAAAACTATGCCAGACAGGACTGTTGTAACAATTAAAAGGACAGATAATTGAATTCCAATGCTGTGGAACATTTCCTAGTACTTCTAATGAAATAGTCCATGTCTAGCCAACATAATAAGCTAAAAGGTATTTTGGTTTTGTACATTTCAATGTGTCAGTTAACTTTGGAATTGGCACTTGCGGGGGCACACACAAACTGCCTTAATAGGGAAACATGTAATGAGTTCAAGGCTGTGTCAATTATTTTGTCCACAGTTTAAACAGTTCAGCGGTTCACTTGTGTGGCAAATCAACTCATGATTTTGTAAAATAGCATATTTTCTTTTCTTCTTTTCATTTGTCTTTCATTTGTGTTCTGTTAATGTTCTGTTTCACTGCCTTAGCTGCTGGATAAGACTATTTCAAATGTTGGAGTGTTAAGAGTTGGAGAAAAGTACCTTTAGACTCAGGCTTAACCAGTGGAGAATGTATGGGAGATATAATCTTCCTACATTTTGGTCTCACCCCACTCTCTTTTGTTAAGTCTGTAGGTTTTTTGAGCATCTTCAGTAAGAGCAGAAACTGAAATTGGAATTTCTGTCTTTCAGCTACCAACATATGACAATATAGATCTTCTGTAAAGTAGTGATTGAGTATGTTTCCCCACTGCTTGTACAAATTTCAAGTGTTTCTGTAGCATGCATTCATGTTCAGTCCTTAAATTTTCATCATTGTTTCTTGAGCACCTAATTGGTGCAATTATAGGAAGAATTTTATAGCACATAGTCAACTGCTATAACTGATGCACTGCTATCATATGGATTTTGTTAAAAAATAGAAAATGTTAACCTTGCTGTGGAACTTTTCCTTCACCCATTTGTACCACAGAGGTTTATCGTCCCTGCTCTGTATATGATACACACATTCAGTTTTGTGTTTTTAAGGGGAAGACATGAGATTATTCTCTTGAATTTTTCTGAATATTTGATGTACTTTAAAGTCCCAAAAATTCTGTGAAGAGCTGACAAGCAAGGGTCTAAAAGTAATGTGGACTGATAAATGTGTGACTTTCAATTAAGTCTTCAATGGATCATCAACTACAAGAGGCAGAATATTTTGAGGAAAGGTGAATTTATAGTGCAATGAAAGCCTCAGCCACCAATATTGTTTTCTAACAAAAGATTTCTGAAGTGATAAAGAACCACTTTGGGAAAAAAATCTAGTTAAGAAAGGCAGTAGAGAAAGTAAAGATTTGGGTATGGTTTTATGAGTGATTTAAATATACTGTTACAAGATGCAGTCAATCACATTTCTAGTGTCAGCACCAGCACTCCTTGGTCTGACTGCAAGCTAGCTGTGTGAAATAAACAAAGCTTGAACTGTTTTTCTTGACCAGAAGCAACTGTACAAGGGACAGTACTAGGAGCCTCCTTTGCACAAGAAAGGAGTTTTGGAAAAATTAGGCCACGAGTGAGCCTGAGGAGAAAGCTGGGGGCCCTGTTTACAATGGCAATTCTAATTGGTTTGTGATACTGCACTTCTTTGACACTGATTTGAAAAATGTGAAATCTGCCAGAAACAGCCTGCTGAAGAGCTGCTTTTTTTTTTTTTTAAACAAAGCAAACAAAACAAACAACAACAACAAAAAAACCCCTCAGGCACTTAGAAAAACTTACTTTGCATGTACAGATCAATCCATATACCTGGAGCAAGAGCTCTTTATTACAGACTTTTGTATGCACTTGTCATGTATCAGTACTTCCCTGGTTGCTGTCAAGATGTTTTTAATCTTAAACTGAATGGCTTGACCCCAGGATGCTTTTCTTCTGTATTCCAAATGCATAGATACTGCCTAACCAGAGCTGACTTCCTCTCCAGAGGCTGATAGAAAGGTGAGGGAAGAAAAAGCATCTTTGAAAACAAGCAGATCTGTTTGACACCCACAATTCGCAGCATAATTCTACATGAAAGCTACATCAGAGACTACCTGGCAGGAGTATTCAAGAAGATACTCACAGCAAGTGTCTGAAGTAATAACTTCTAACCTATCCCCTCAAAGGAGTTGTAGTATTGCATCAATATCCTGTGGAGAAGTACAGAAAGTCCAGAGAAATTGCTTCAGGATTTTTACGTTACAAATAGCTTATGTGCAACAACAGCAGATAAATGCCCAATTATTTTACAGGTGGTGGGTTCTTATTTAGCAGAATTGGGCTGTCATTACGAAGCTTGGAATTCAACAAGCAGGAAAGAGATGACAAAGGAAATGCTTTCTTTCAGCACTGTTGTTTTGAAACTTTAAAGTACATGCAGTACTGAAACAGTAAGTTATTACATATTGGCAAGTAGTAATGCAGTTTAATACTGCATATCCTGTTTAAAGCATGTTGGCAGTTTCCTTGTCAGACTTGGCAGCAAGATATTACACACTTCATGTGAAGCCTTCACTTTATCAGAGTATAACATAATGATTTAAGGAGTTATGACATTCAACATTACTGATTATGAGATCACTTTAATAATTCTCTTTATGTCATGGTAGGAAATTTAAGTTTATTAATACCTTATCTTGCGTGCCCTTCCTGATGAGCTGACATTTTGTGCAAAGTAATTCATTCAAATTCGCCATTTTCTTTTTTTTTCTCATCTGGGTGTATTAAATATAAGGTTTAAAATCATACTTTTAACAGTGGAGGTTGGTTAAATGAGAACTGCCTTTAAGATTCTGTTCATTTGTGCCTTAATAGCCTACTGGTTTTTTTCAGGTAACTCTATTTCTTCTTCCAGCAGTCAGTATATGGGAATAAATAGACTAAAAGCCCAACAGAATAAATTATGTTCAAATGAAATAATCTTGTGTCAGAAGAATGAAGGGTAATGTCTTGATTTATAATGTGAATTCTTTCTATTGGAGAGTGTGAGGTAACAGAAATATAGTGTTTGATAGGCCAAGCTGCCTTCGATTTATACTGGTGTCATGGCTAACCCCAGCCAGCAACCAAGCACCGTGCAGGTGTCCACCCAGTGGGATGGGGGAGAGAATAGGGAGAGCAAATGAAAACTCATGGTTTGAGGTAAGACAGTTTAATAGGTAAAGCAAAAGCCACATGCACACAAGGAATTAATTCATCACTTTCCATGGGCAGGCAGGTGTTCAGACATCTCCAGGAGAGCAAGGTTCTATCATATGTAGCAATGGTGACTTGTGAAGACAGATGTCCTCATGTCAAATGTCTCCCTGCCCATTTCCTTCTTCTCCCCTCAGCTTTATAAACTGACCATGATGTCCAATCATATGGAACATCTCTTTGGTCAGTTGGTGTCACCCATCCCAGCTGCATCCTCTTCCAACTCCTTGTGCACCCTAGCCCCCTTGCCAGCATGGCAGTGCTAAAAGCAGAAAAGGCCTTTACACTGTGAAAGCCCTGCTCAGTAATAAAAATTTATTTTAAAAATTAAAAGAAAAAGAAATCCCTGTCTTTTCAACAATATTTCCAGCACAAACCCAAGACACAGCCCTGTACTGGCTATGGTGAAGAAAATTAACTGTACCCCAGCTAAAACAAGGACAAATTGCTAGCTTTAGGCTCACTCAGACTTAATCTCTAGTATAAGAGGGTGTGATAGTATTTTTGCCTAGACATGCATTATCTAACAACCCATGTGGAACAGGTCATGTAAATTATATAGACTATTTTATCATCAATTTGAAATAACTGAGAAGCTATTCATACTTCATTTTTTGAGTAATGAAGCACAGTTAGTCTGTTACTTTGATGAGATCAAACTTAGAAGTTCTTCTTTCATTACAATTTTGGGCTTTGTTAATGAATAAAATAGAACACAGAATAGTATTCTATCCACATCAAACCTCTTAAAATGCATTGACTCTCCTTCAGCCATTTGTTCTTCATGGGATGTGGAGTGGGTGGGGAAGGGCTGGGGAGTTGGAGGCACTTTTATGTAGGATAGTGTTTGACTGAAGTTTAATATAATACTTGATCCCAATTTAAGCCTTCAGATTTATCACATGTTGTGCTACTATAACTGAAACAGGTTCCATTAAAACCACAAATCCTGTGCTGTTCTTCAGGGAGAAGAGGGTAAATGGTGAATGTATCTTGCTGGTTACAACAGCTCTTGCAGGAGGAAAAAAGTATTACATCTTTGAAGCTTATAACAGTAAGATTTTTCTGCATGCCAGTCTTGTCAGTTTTTCCCCTCTGCAGTAAGAAATGAGCTTGGAGGAAATTATCCTTGCTGTGGAGACCCAAACAAGTATGTCTAAGGGGTAAAGAAGTGAAGCCGAAAGAATGCATGACAGAGGAACATCTCTTAAGTTGAAACATCTCAGCCTTCCCTCATATTACAATATTGCATTGTAACTGCAAGTCATGCTACAAGCATGACAAGTGATGCCACACAAATGTTGCAGTAAAAACTTGCTCTGCAGTTGAAAGAGTTCTGCACATGTATGTACCTAAAGAATGAAAGATATTCACAGTATGTAGAAAATACACAACATTGCTTCAGTCATTCTGGCTTTCTGTTTTCTTTTTTGAAGACTTCTCCCATGATAAATGAATCTTGTACATTAATTTCTCCTTGCAACAGAGTTGCTGTGTTCTGTGCTTTACCTGTGACAACTTTTTTGCAGTATTAGGGCTCAATTTGGAAAAAAACAATTTGCTTTCCTGTATTCCATATAACCCAGTGGGAGTAAAATTCCCCCTGATATTACTGAATGCTTGTAACCTGATAGGTGGAGGAGGAATGTGGAAAAAAAACCAAGCTGTCTGCTACCAGACGCTGGAGAGAATGCAGGAAGCCTGCCTTTGAGAAACCTTTACTAATTCTTACTATAGTAACCAGTCCATATGTTTAATTGCCAACTCAACAGCAGGAGGGGGCTAAAAAGCCAGGAATAGACTTTTCAGGCAGCATACCTTACTAGAATGCCTGGTTCATATCTCATTAAATGTGGGTAAAGGAGATGGTCTGCAACCTTAGCAACCTTTTTTTTTAATTTTAAACAAAAAGGAAAAAATCTAAATACACTGTTGTCTGCAGGTTGGAAGGTGTCACATTTGTCAATCCATTTTCTATTCAGACTGCCATTGTGGAACAAAAGACTATGTATAAGTGGTTTGACATGTTAAATTGCAAAGCCAACAGGAATTGAATTCTCAACAACTGAAATTTTCTAGCACAGAGTTTTCTTTAGCCATATTCTAATATCTATCAGGGAGTTAATTTGGCCCTCAAGGCAAGAGTAAAAATAGTCCTTAGGACAGAATTAACATTAAGTCTGTAAATACAGGAGGAATATATTCTCTTGTGTCACAGAATCAATTAGGTTGGAAAAGACCACTGAGATCAAGTCCAACCTGTGACCTGACACCCCGTCATCAACTAAACATTGGTACTGAGTACCACATCCAGTCTTTTTTAAACACCTCTGGGGACAGTGACTCCACCACCTCCCTGAGCAGCCCATTCCAATGCCCAGTCATAGTTTCTGTGAGGAATTTCTTCCTAATGTACAACCTGAACCTCCCCTGGTGCAGCTTAAGACTGTTTACTCTTGTCCTGTCACTGATTACCTGGAGAAGAGACTTATACCCACCTGGCTACAGCTTCCTTTCAGGCAGTTGTAGAGAGTGATAAAGCCACCCCTGAGCCTCCTTTTCTCCAGGTTAAACAACTCCAGCTCCCTCAGCTGCTCCAAACCATTGACCAGCTTTGTTGCCCTTCTCTGGAAATGCTCCAGCACCTCAATATCCTTCCTAAATTAAGGGACCCAAAACTGAACACAGAATGAGATGTGCAGCCTCACTAGTACTGAGTACAAGGGAATGATTGCTGCTTTTGCCTGCTGGCCACACTATTCCTGATACAGGCCTGAATGCTGTTGGCCTTCTTGGCTGCTGGGGCACACTGCTGGCTCAGGTGTCCAGTAAATCTGCAATCTGTCTTCCTGAAACTTGGCAGTTTAAGTAATCTCTCAGACATTTTTCCATTGTTTTCACTGAATTCTGCTTGGAAGTAAATTATTTTTATTTCTGATTAGTTTTGTTTGTCTTTCCCATTCTTATCCAGTCAAGTTCATATATCACAAAAAGCAAAATTCAATGTAAAAGCAGGTTATGGTATCAGTCTGATAAGGTGATCCAAATAGATTTGAGCAAATTAATAGGAAAAGAACCAATTAAGAGGGAAATAAAATATGCCAGCTGGCACTTGAGACCTGCAGCAAAGGCTTTGAGATACAAAGGCAATAATACACTGGGTTTAAGGTCATGAGTGAAGAGGTGCAATTGCCTGTCTCCCCAAATCAAATTTTAAAAGTTCTGAAATGGTTAACTAACAGGAGAAAGCTGTAGTAACTTTGTAAAATTCATATAATACATTTATAGACGTTATAGATACTGGGAAGCTGCATTGGTGATTTACATTTTGGAGTGATTTTCACCTCTTCAAACTGAATGTGAATGTGAATTTACTGTAACAAAAGGGGAAGAGAAAAAACTGAAGGCAGTAAAATATCAAATTCTGTAAGGTACTAAAACACCTCAACAATGCCTACTTTTCCAGGTATGATGTGACTGTCTTGGGCAACCAAGGACAATCAAGTTGCTTGTTCATTATACAAATTCCGCCCCTGCTCCCATTCACAGCATGACTGAATTTGAATTCAGGCTTGTTATTTGTGTGTTTCATCTTGTTTAAATGTAGCCTCTAAAGGAAGGTACAGTTTCTATCTGAATTTGCCTGATGATCATCAATCTTCCTTTGGTAACTTTTTGTTTTTATGATAATGGAAGCTAGAGAGTGGGGGAATGTTATTTTGACTTAAACCTAAGGACTGAGGAGAATCGGAAATCTTGAAGAAGAAATCTAAGAATCTGGTGTAAGAGCTAATATTTGCATGGTGCATCAAACAAAAATCTGAGAATGTGTATTGTGTTGCAAAGTGGAGAAGAACGAAAAAAATCAAGAAAAAGGTATTAGTTAAAAGAATAGGAACAGGGAGGTTGATTATGCCAGACTTTGTGTTTCTCAGTGAGTGATCTCTCTGTATTTAGCACATAAAACTTTTTGGTTTCAGTTTGGGTCATTATTCTTGAAAATTTTTATAACAAGAACTGTAAGGAAGTGCTGCATAAAGGAGGAATAGTCCAATGAACGTGGCTAAATTTTCTCAATAACTTGAGAATAATCTAAAGAGAATCCGTATGACACAGGTCAGTATTTTCGTAAACTTATTTCTTTGAGTTGCTGCTTGTCATGCATTCCTAGACTTTATGCAGTTGGTCCAGCCTGTAATTGGGATCTCATTGGACTCTACTCCTGTGGAAATCCATGAGTCATACAAAAATTCTTAGTTTTTGCTGTCTTGAACTCTAGAGAAATGTTTCTTGGGCATCTTGTGGGGGCTGCCTTCTCAAATCCATTTCAGATGTTTCTTTATCGGGTAACTGTTGCAACACAGTGCCACAGCCATACTCATCCGTTGTGAACACAAGCAGTATCTGAAAAAAAATTTGGAGGATGTTTAGTGCATTTAGAATGAATTTTGAAAATGTTCAGAGACTCTTGGTAGACGATGCCTTTTATACCTCTTGTTATTCCAACCATTGAGGGAAAGAAATGTGCTCCAAATAGTGCACCTGACTTGTTTTGATACTGCGGCTTTAAGATACAAAATTTGACATTTAATCTCTGAAATTAAATTGTTATTGATATCCAATAATAAGATTTATTATCTGAATTTAAATTGTCATTGGTATCCAGTCATAAAACAATTCTTGAGCCATTAAATTGAAAGCTAATTGTGCAGTGCAGCTTTTTGAGTATATCCTATACTTGCAGTAAAGTAACAGGTTTACCATAGAAAACATTTGAGGAACTATTTACAACATAATACTTTTTTATATTATTGCAAACACATTAGTACAGCCCATTTTGGTTATTTGATTATGTAATGCATGAACAGTGCCCTCATTACCAGGTCCAATGGGGAAATTAAAGTATTTGACACTTGACTGTTCTTTGTAATACAAATATTGTGAAATGTCTTGTGACGGGAGTAATGCAACTTGGAAGTATTTCAATTGTAATAGAAGCTTGTGCAAATGAGTTCTAGCTCTTCATTTTGGCTAGATAGTGACCAAAACTTCCCTTGATCTGTTCATTTGAATAGCTTTAAGCCTCCTGATTTCTCCTGTAAGTTACTACTTACTTTATTAAATATAAGAACTCAGATTTTTGTCTACTTTATATTCATAGTTCAAAAACATCTTCTGCGTCCTGAGATGAAGGGAAATTTATGAAACCCTTAGGCATTATAGTGAGGAAAGCTACTCAAGTACACAACCCAGTAATGTTTCTCAAGTAGACAAGAACCAGGTCACTGCTTTGTATTTTTTGTCTAAGAAATACTTGTTATAATCTCAGAGAGGGAGAAGGAGGAGGGAAAACAATGTTTATTGAATAGTGAAGGCAATATTTCTCTTCTTGCTTCACGGGAGGAAATTCTTAACTTTTGAATTGAGCAATTTACCTTTGCAGCTGATGAGTTCAACTATCTTCCAGAGTTGTCATGTTCTGTTTAGTACAAAGAGAGAAAATGGAATTCTGTTGATCAAATAAGAAAGAAAAAACATTGTATTGTAGAAGAGAAAGATTGAAATAGAAAACATTCCTGCACAGTGGTCATCAATTTAATTTGATGCATAGTCATTTCATGTGACTGTGTATTAAAATTCTAGATAAGTTTAGGCAAAGTGAATTAAATAATTAAAAAAAAAAAACAAAACAAAAGCGACACAGCAAAGGCTAAAATTAATGGACTTTGGAAGGGAGAAAAGGTGAATATTATTTGGTTAATGCGGAAAAGTGATAAGTGCTTACAAACAAAAGACTCTGCTACCAAGAAAAAAGAAAAAGCACATGTACACTCCTCCCAAAGACAGACTGGTTTATGCAGAGAAACAAGATTAGATGAGGCAGATGGTCAGCTTTGTGTGCCACCTACTATCTCCGAGGAACATCATTATTAAAAACGTTGTTGTATTGACTGAAATGCTATCTTTTGACAGCATCTTGGACTTGTAATATGGTCAAAATATTAACATCTAACACTCAGGTTTTTTTCCAGTCTCTGTATTGGCAGTAAACAGCCCAATATTTCTGACATGCCATATGAAAGATAAGAGATATGTGGAAATTAGTCAGCTGAAAGTCCAGTAGGGTGACTTACATGGGATATCTGAGTGCTGATAGCCCAAGTGACACCAGCTAGTCTATTATACTTGTGACACTCGCTTGATGCTCATTCAACACACATTCAAGAAACATCAACGTATTTTTTAGTTCATTCTTAACTATAGGCACTCATGAATACTCTCTTAGCAAAAAAAAAAAACACACAAAAAAATGCTAAACAACCAACTAAAACTCCAAAAACCCCCACAAAAGAGAAGCCCAAATACCAGACTGAAAGATCAAATTAAGAATGCATAAGATCTTAATATTACTAAAGGAGGAAAAAACCAAACACATTTTGATAAATTATACGTGTAATTAATCTTATCTAGGACTGATTTTTAAACATTAAGGTTTGAGCACTGATGCAACTTACTGTTCTCTGATACTTTGATTTCATCAGAGCTTTGATAGTGGTCTGGGTGACTGGATGCAGAATTCAATGTGGTGTCACTGAACTGACACTCCACACTTGAGAATTAAAATTGTTGAAATTGAAGTTACTGGGAAAAAATAGGATGCAAAATTTGTGAAGAGCTACATTAAAGCCGAAATTTTTTAATTTTTCAAGTATAAGATATCAAACAAATCTTCAGGTGGCAGCTCTTCCTAAAAGCTCAATAATGGATCTCTAGCTGAGCCATAACCCAGGGATATCCTGCTGTTCTGGGAAAAAAAAGTAAATACTATATTTTGGTATAAGTGAGTTTATATTCTGTAAGGCCTTTTGAAGTAATCTTCTCTACCAAATACTAGGAGGATCTTGACTTCTGTCCAGTTCTGAGCTTTACACAGCACAACTGGAGAAAGCTCAGAGGATAATAAAGGTGATCATAGGTCAACTAAACATGGCTTACAACAAAACTATGATTCAATTCATGTTATTCTGTTTAAGATAGTCTTAAATATATAGAACACTATTGCAAAGAGAACTGGAATAATTCTTTTCCATGTTCATGAGAAGATAAAAGATTATTAATTCATGAATGGGTAAGAAAAATAAAGATTAGATATTTTAATTTTTTTTCAGAATGCTTCAGTAGTTAAGCACTGAAATGAATTGCCTGTATGTAGCTTCTAACTGTGGAGGACAAGCAGATAAGCTGGTCACAGAAATTATGTAGATAAAATGATACCTTAATGTAAGGCAATAGATGTAAATGATAATGCAACATCTTTAAACCCTGTAATTTCATGGTAAATGAGGAATAAATATGTCAGTCCTTTAGCCTTAAATAATAGAAAAGCTTTCAATTATCTTCCTCTCACATTTTTGTCAAGGGTATAGAATACTGCACCTTTCTTTTCTCTCCCTCTGTAGCTGCTTGTAACCTTCTCTGGCTGTTCCTGTACTCTCAATCTCCTATTTTCCTTTTCTGTAACAAGGTAGTACTCAGAATACTTCAGTCTTGCTCCTGTTTTCTATCTGGGGATTCAGGCATTAGCAAGGCTATCCCCTGCCATTACAGCAGAGAAATTACCCTTGCATGTTCCCCACTAAAGAAGGTAAGGTTATTGTTGTTGTTGTTGTTTTTTTCTCAGGCTTTTTGTTTGCTTTTTCCCACTGATAATTTTATTTTCTCCTTGATTGTGAAGTTAGGATGAACATGTATACATGGTAGTAACTCATTTCGTTCACCCAACTCTTTCATTCACACACTAGTAAATGTTTCTGTGACATCTTTTAAGGATTTTTGTGGTTTTTAACAGCAGGTCATCATCTTTCTTATCTAGAAATAGTTCTCTGCTAGTAATAGTGTCCATCCTATTGATTTGAGGAATTCATCTGGAATGTGCAGAAGACAATTGAGTTTCTAATGGAGAAGATGCTGTTTGTCATGAGACATATAGTCTTATCAGTCCAGATGAACTAATTTATCTGCTGCTTTTCAAGAAATCTGATTGTCTTGACCAGGCTAACATTTAGCTACTTTTCAATTGACATAGGTATTGCTGCATTTGCTCTTTCATTTGCGTACTGTTTTGGACACTACCATAGAGTTGTATATCAGAAACACACAAATCTTCCTAAGATCTGGAGACCATTAAAGGTTCAATATATTTGCAATAGGAAACAAATTTTACATTTTCTAAGGATCTGATAGCTCATATTTATCAGTTACGCTATCTGTGGTCTTTACATAACAAAGACTCCAATTCCGTCACTGAAAGGTACTGAGTCATGCCTAATTGTGCAAATATTTCTGCTGACTTTCTCACAATTCCTTTGATTTGTAAAATTCACAGAAGCTGAGATTCTCTTATACCCTCTTGTCTTCCTCTACTTTTATAAAACTTGGTTCAGTTTGGCCGTTGCAAACATTAACTACTGAATGAATAATGGGCAAAATATTATCTTTAATACCTACTTACAGTGAAATGAGGCTTTAAAAAGGATGCTTATTTTCTAGTAGATTTGAGGTACTTCACAGTATTTGTAATGTCTTTTTAGTCCTGAGATGAAGATTATCATGAGCAATCATCACATTACTGAGGATCTATGCTCATATGTTAAAGTATGTGTATGCTAGGGACACTTGATTCCTGTCTCTCTCTTGGTTCTCAAAAAAGTTTTTCCTCTAAATTTTACTTACTTGCAGCTAAGTCCAAAAAACTGTTTGAAAATTTTAATTTTTGCGTTACTGATTTTATCCTTTTTTTTTTTTTTTTAAAAAAAGAAATTATTTAGAAGGTAGAATTGCTCTGGTTTTGATTAGCTGGGAAAGCATTAGACTTGCATTCCCTACTTTTTTGTTTCATGGAGAACACTACCACCAATGCTTGATTTCATCTTGCCAGTTATACATCCTTATTTGCAGCAGTAACATTTATATTCCAGGCAGTGTGTGGGATGTGTTGCTATTTGTAAACCATTCTAATTAACTTATTCGCCAGCTTAAGTATCATATTAGATAAACAAAAACTAATTATCATCTGGTTGTAACAAAATTAATCTCACTTCTTTCATTGACTCCTCATCACTGCTTCCTTACTCTGAAGGAAGAGCACTTGTTTTTCTTTCAGACTGCAAAGATATTCCAGTAAATATCAATCTCCAGTTTTTTTAAAAATAAAATATGATTAAACACCTTGTTAAGTGCACAACTCTATGAAAAAGACAACCTAAGCATTTCATTGCCTCTAACTTCAGCTTCTTTTCTCCCAAGAGATGTGTAACACATTTACATTTATACAAAGTGTGTGTCATAAATATTGAGATATAATTGTGAGTTTTAATAGTTAGATTACTTGTACTGTGATTAATAACAGAGATTGGTATGCTTTTTAGGTGGCCTCTAAGTGATGTTTTTCTGTATAGATATTATAACATACCTGCACACACCATGTTTCAAAGAACTCAATTGGCTTTGCTCTAGAAACAGAGTATTTCCTATCTTTCGACAGTGACTTTGCAAATGGCCAGAGAGTAAAATACATTTGTAATTTTGCAGTGTAAGAAATAGTCTTTTCCAGAATGTGAGCACAGGAAGAATAAATGGGCTGAAATACAGACTTAATAGTGTTAGTGAATGGGATCCATATTTCTGCCCGAAACAATTTTTAAAATATTCTTAGGTGTTCCATTTATCCCTGGTTGCAAAGTGAGAGACTAAGGCACTTAAAAGTGACTTTCTATTTATGAAGGAAGCATTGGTAGGCTGTGTCCTGAATGGCCTTACTAGTAACTTGTACTGGAGACCATGAACTGTGACAAGAAAAGTACTTCTGTATCTTGTGATCTTTGTCAGCCCTAGCATTTACCACATTTCTGTCACTGTAGTGGCATATGAAGGTCAGATTCAGATCACAGGTCTGTATTTCATCTCTTGTTCCCCTGTGTCAACTTTCCTACAGACAGGACCCCATGCTGTGAGCTCATCTCTGTATTCTTCTTCAGGGAGGACAGGAACAGGAAACAAAATTAGTGTCATCAACCTGCATCTTGGCAATGTGCAGTTGCCAAAGAAGACACAAAAAAAAAGTAAAAAGTAAAAATAATAGGTTTTGCTCTGAAACTACTCTGGAGAACTAGTATGGATCTGTCTGTCTCCAGTCTTGCACACTGTTGCAAAACATTGAGAAGTCATATTTTTCAGCAAGATATTCTGTTTATGGAATTGTTTGGTTTTTTTTTTTTAAAGACCTCTAAGAGCATCAAGTTTAACTGTTAACCCATCACTGTCAAGTCCACTATTAAACTTTGTTCCTAAATGCCACATATGTATGCCTTTAAAACACCTCCAGGGATGGTGACTCAACCACTTCCAGGGGCAGCTTGTTCCAGTGTCGGACAACATTTTATGTGAAGAACTTTTTTTGTAATCCTTAATCTAAACCTCCCCTGGAACAAATTGAGGCTGTTTCCTCTTCTATTTCTTGCAACTTGGGAGAAGAGGCCAACCCCCACATGGCTACAACCTCCTGTCAGGTAGTTGGAGAGTGACAAGGTTCCTCTTCAGCCTCCTTTTCTCCAGGTTAAACAACCCCTGATCGCTTTCCTGCTGCTCAAGTCCTATGACCTATCAAGTCCTATACTCCAGACCCTTCACTAGCTCCATTGCCCTTCTCTGGACATGGTCCAGCACCTCAATGTCCTCCTTGCTGTGAGGGGTCCCAAACTGATCACAGGATTTGAGGTGTGGCCTCACAAGTACAGAGGGACAATCATAGCCCTGGTGCTGCTGGCCACACTCTTGCTGATACAGGCCAGGATGCCATTGGCTTTCTTGGCCACCTGGGCACAACTGCTTCATGTTCAGCTGCAGTCAACCAGCATCCCCAGGTCCTTTTTCCATTGGCCCCTTCCCAACCACTCTTCCCCCAGCCTGTAGCGCTGTCTGGGGTTGTTGTGACCAAAGTGTGGAATCCAGCATTTGGTCTTGTTGAGCCTCACACCATTGGCCTCAGCCCATCAATCCAGCCTGTCCTGATCTCTCTGCAGGGCCTTCCTAATCTCCAGAAGATCAATACTCCCACCCAACTTAGTGGGAGGTATGAAATTATAATATAACACTAGTGTCATAGAGTTGGCATAGTGTTTCAGAACTGTTCTTTTTTTATTGTTTATGATACTTCAATCACACTGAGGGTTATGGGGGATGGAGGGGGTGGAAATTACTGTCAACACCAACTGTGTTAGAAAACCTGTATTGTTTATAGTGATTTCAGCATCACTTTATATATGAGATTTGTGAAATGCAATTGTGCATTATTGCAGATCATTTTTGGGTTTTTTTTCTGGAATTCCTATGCTTTTGGAACTGATTGCTCAGCCAAAGAAAGGGAATTATTATTACACAATTTATTTGCCTGGAACAGCAAAGGAACTAAATAATCCTACTTATACTCCTACTTCTCTGAAAGTGTTTCAGTCTTCCCTCTCCTTCCCTGAATCCCCTTCTGAAATTATGCAAATGTTTGAATGCAATAGGGTCTGATACCTGGATGTTTCATACAGAGGAGCATATGAAACATAATCATTGGTTCACTTCAGACTTTCCAGTTTTTTATTATTTATCCAGTTACAGTTTTTTGCTGTTACTTTTCTCTTATGTCCTGGATATGTATACATGCCTTCTTGTTCTGCATATAACACTCAAATCATGTCCCTACAAACTAATTGATAAGTGTTGCATCTCATTCTCTTGACTGTGGTTCAGGTTATCAGAATAATTTACCTGTGGAAAAGGTTTTCTTGGTTTTGTTTTGGTGAGTTTTATTTTGTTTCCTCCTCTCTGCTCTTCTTCCTTCCCTTTCTCCGCCGCCCCCACCTAAACTTTAATTCATACTGTAAATGTGCCTGCATGGCTAAAAACCAGTTTGTGAAGTTTCAGAAGTGTGTGGTCAGAACTGTTGCACCCAGAAAAGACTTGTAATTAAGAAGGAAAAGTTTAGTAGGAAAGAAGAATCATATTCATTGTGAACTGGAGGATTGAAACACAAAAGTCGAGTATACATATTCATGCACAGCAATCAGTGACTGGCAGGGTACGAATTTAAACCAAGATCTTCAGAGAATTGGAAGTCTCTCTCCTTTTAGTGTTACAAACCATTAAAATGCACACAAAAATTCAAATGCAAATTATATCTTTTTTTTTTAAATTGACAAACACAAATTCTGCTTTCTCCATGAGTGATTTGATGAATGATGAAGATTTTACCTTCAATGTTAGAAAACAATTAGTTAGAAAACAATTTTGGAGAATAAAAATATAAAAATAGCACACTTTATTAAACAGTGTTTATTAATCTTGCAAATGTTAAAAATGCAAAGAAGGAACAATTGCAGGTGAGAAATTGCTTGTTAGCACTGCCCTCTGGCTAGATATGAAATGCCAAGTATGCCTATGCAGAAACCTGAGCTGTGTGTCTGAGAGCTGTTATTAAGCACCTGATAAGAAGCTCTGATCTCTGCAAATAAAACCAGTAGTGACAGTAATCTTCTTTAGACAAAATCTGCAGCCTTGCTCTACACTTACCAGTTTATTTATTGTGTATCTGACTTGCGACTTCGTGTGAAAAGTAGGAAAGTATAAGTGTTTTTTAGCCTTTTCATGATCTATTGGTGACATATTTGAGATCAAGAGGCTTTATCACATCCTTCTTCAACAAATGACTTTTCAACTGAAGCTCATTTTGTGATGAAATACTAGGTACTATAAAATTAAATATAAAATCGAGTACAAAATTGTCATCCCAGTAATTAAAATTTCTTAAAACAATAATTCCTTGAATATGCAGTATTGCAGCTGTATATTTTGTGCTGTTTTGCAAGGGTTTTTTATATGATAAAAGGTAGTTAAAATAATTGAGTCTTATGAAGTTAAATTCATCATATTAAGCACTATCAAAGGTAAGATTACTGATAAAAGTTGTCTTTATGATCCTTCCATGAGACCACCTCTTGTTCTGTTGTTTCAAAGCTGGAATGAGCACCTACTATTTACTAGCAATTTCAAAACAGATACTATTTTAGGACAAGGCAGGGTTTTGTATCAACAGGTACCCTTTTTTGTTAGAAATCCTGGGGGGTTTTCGAAAAGGACTGTGAACTGATTTTCAAACATGCATTATTTTTATTAGCCTTTTGATGGAACTTTGGAACTTTAAGCAATTACTTCCCAGCAAGAAATAGTTTCAAATAGGTTTGAAAAACTTGCCCAGGCTGAAAAAGGAATTTTAAGAATGGAAACATCTAAGTGGTAGTAATAATGCTTCTGATGCATGCTGCTGTTATCTTAAAATAAAGCCAGTGTATAAACACTATTATACTTAACACTACCGTAACAAATAAATTTACTGGTTTTTAGCTCAACCCTCTACTAGAAATTTACTCCCTGTGGCAAAATTAATGGTCCATGTTGTTTACTAGAAGAAAATGGTGTACTGATATTCTTCATGTAAAACAGAAGCTGAGGATCAGTAACCCCAAATTCAATTGCACACTACCTAGTTTTTACTGGTAAAGATCTAGTAATAATTACTTAATATGCTTGCACAGTTTTTAATGCCTCAGTCAGCTGATGGAGAGTATACCAGTGCTACATGCATTCTCTCTAAAGCAGTACAGGCAACCATCCAAAGGAACAGGATTTTAGCCATCTTAAAGTAAGGATTTGCTATTGTAATCCAGGAGGGGAATTGCCAATGCTAGAAAATCTTTTTTGTAACTAAAGCACTCTCTCTCTTTAATTCAGAGTTGACCAGACTATGTTGCAGAAGGAAGGAAAAATTGGTTTCGAGTGAAGGACTTAATCTGCAAGGAGCCCTAGGCAGAGGAATTCAAGAGAAAGCTCAGCTCTAGAAATAACATCACTGTTAATGCCACCACCATCCAGGAGATCTGAGAAAGGAGTTCCTTTGCAATTTCTTGTAATTTACTAGTTGCCCATCGAAATAGATTTACTTTTTATGAAGTATATAAATATAGGATTTGAAGAATGGAGTATATCTTAAAATACATTCAGTACAATCCTACATTATTTTTTTATTTTCCTAAGTGGACCATATTTCTTTTTCCCGACAATGATCTTTCTTTTGTCCTAGTGAAGTCTAATATGATCATATTCAAAATGCATAAAAACACAAGAACTGCATCTCTGAACTGAACTTGGGGTTCATTTGCTGATTGCTGCCTTCAGTAGTGCTCAACAAAGGACAAAAGAGCTTGTAATTGCAATTAGATAGGACATGGTGAATGAAGCCTGAATCATCAGATATAGCAGCTCTTCTAATCTGCTTTGAATTATTAAGAGTACTTTGTCCTTTTTCAGTATCTGCTTACTTTTTTGAAGTTCTGTGACAATCATGGCTTGATTCTGTCATCCTGTGACAATGTGTAATAAGGTAGTCATACAAGATGGTCATACACGGTGCAGAAGGAAATAAAAAAATGCAGTCAATTAATCTAAATTTACAAGCCCTTACTTGCAGATCAGGACTACCTAATAATCTCTACCCCATTCTTAAAAGTCAGGGAAGTAGCAAATGTGTCTTTGTAATAATCATTTTAGTCCTCAGCATTGCCAGTTGTGGGTAGAAGTTATGATAGGAGCTTCTAAAGAGTTACACACCCAGGTTTCATTGGTACAGGGTTTGAGTGCTTGGATATCTGAAAAACATTTATAGGTCTGAGATTCAAATATTTTGACTGCACTAGGACTTGGTAGTGACAGGTAGTTCTCTGTCATCAATATCGAGTGTTTACCTACATTAGAAATTCAGATTGAAATAATCAAACTCTTAGCTAACTGTAACCACCCACGTAAATTATGATGACAGAATATGATCTAATCTCATTTTAATGAAAAACGTTCCCCAGTGTCAGCCTTCTCTTTGCTTTTTAACTACTGTAGTAATAATAATTTCCATTTTTTAGTAATCAAAAATTACTGTGCTGAATAAACAGCTTTTTTAATTGGTTAATTAAAGAGGTCTGAGTGAACAAAGTTTAAATATTGAGATTTACACCTTTTGAGACATAAGAAGCAAATATTTTTATTTTATTACTATATTTAGTACTTCATTAAATAGGATCATTACTAAAGTTTAATTTTTAAGTAAACAAGATCTCATCAAGACACAAATGATATAGAAACCTGGTGCAGTGAAAGAAGTTATTCCCTGTTGAATTATAGAGTCAATGAAGTAGGAAAATCCTGACATTTAATATCTTAAATGAAAGCCTCTTTAGGGAATGTTTCAGCACTTTAAACGAGTATCTAATAATTTGATCTCACCTGTCTAATCCAATATCACAGTATAGCTGCCAACTTTTCAAACTCCAAGTTTCTGGTACTGCTATCAGATTTAGAGAGAAAAATATGATAGGACAATCTGCAACAATAAATGTGCTATTTATAGATATTTCTAATCATGATGTTTTTATGAGCCATAATATTTATGCAGTTTAAAAAGCCATTCATTTAAGCATATTGTAATATGAATACTACTCCAGTTAGAGTTGCACAGCTTTTCCATTTCTCTGATAGTGACAAAATATAAAAGAAAGTGAAATTTTTGTGCTGTATCCAAATAAACTCTTTCTGTAGGAAATATATAATGGCGATTTTGGGAGGATTGCTAAACCCTCAAGGAAAATGTCACCAGTCAAAATTATTGAATTTTAAAACTTAATTCTATAATCTATCTAGACCTCAAAAGGGGCCACATTTTTTTTTCTATGTAAAATCTCCTATTACTTATTTTGAAGAGCAGATTAGTCTTATTCTACCAACTATTAAACCTGACATGTTTCAAAGTACTGAGTCCTGCTCTTGGGTCACAACAACCCCAGGCAGCTCTGCATGCTGGGGGCAGAGTGGTTGGAAAGCTGTCCTGTGGAAGAGGACATGGGGGTGTTGATTGACAGCAGCTGAAGGTGAGCCAGCTGTACCCAGGTGGCCCAGAAGGCCAGTGGCATCCCGGCTTACGTCAGCAATGGTGTGACCAGCAGGATGAGGGAAGATTGTCACTCTGTATTCAGCACTGGTGGAGCTGCCCCTAGAATTCAGTTTTGGGCCCCTCACTTCAAGAAAGACATGGAGATGCTGGAGCATGTCCAGAGAAGGGCAACAAAACAAAGCTGAGGGGTCTGGAGCGCAAGTTCTATAAGGAGTTGCTGAGGAAGCTGGGATTGTGTAGCCTGGAGAGGACGAGGCTCAGGAGGGGCCTTATTGTTCTCTCCAGTTACCTGAAAGCAGTCTGTAGAGAGGTGGGAGTTGGTCTTCTCCAGAGGAGCAAGGGACAGGACCAGAGGAAGTGGCTTGAAGTTATGCCAGGGGAGATTTATGTTAGATATTAGGAAAATTTTCTTAGCCAAGATTGTTGTCAAGCCTTTATACTGGCTGCTCAAGGAAGTGGTGGAATCTCCATCCCTGGAAATGTTCAAAAAACATGTGGATATGACACCTGGAAACACGATTTAGTGGTGAAAATGGAAGTGCTAGCTTGATGTTGAACTCAAGGGTCTTAGAGGACCTTTCCAACCCTAAGGATTCTATGATTCTTTATACTTCTTTTTTTTACTGCAAGAGCGTATTAATTATTGGGGGAAAAATTCTACGTCAGGTTTCTTTTGGTTGGTGTTTATGCACTGAGACAGCTTTATAGATAATTATTAATAAAAGCTAGTTGCTTGGAAACCCCTTTACACTCACAAACAGACAAGGCAAGCAGGTAGATTATGAGATCATGGAGCCTCGGTAGCTTTGCATCTTTGACTAACATGATTATGTACTTGGACATTTGAGTGTGGCAGGGTAACTTTTAGCATCAAATTTACTGTAAAAAAATGGGATAAGCTGTATTTCAAAATGAGGGGAAAATAGTAAATGGATGCATTAAAAATAACTGTCTTTCTCTGTTTCTCTATGCTAGGATAGGAAGAAAATACCTCAGATATGAATGGTGAGAGCTCTAGCATGTCAGTATCAGAATACATAATGGTATTCTTGTCCCACTCCACAATTTCATAAATGTACAAATTTTGTCGGAACGCTTCCCCAAGCATATGTCTCCATACCAAATTAATGGAACATGCTTTATCTCAGACACTAAAAGAAGTATAGATATGGCAATGGAGCAATAAAGTAACCTGCAATCATGTTTGATTTGCTCCTAATATTTATTATATTCCCTAATTTATTATGTCTTGAACTGTCAAGATTTTACATTTCTTTAAATTGTTACTTACAAAGGCCTAATGCTTCTGTTCAATGAAAACAGTAAATATTTAATCATGAGTCAAAGTTCTAGGGAAAAATTACAGAAGAAACACAGGTTACAGGAGTTGAAATGTCCAAAGTCCAAGGTGTTCTCCTAAGAATCCTCAGGATTAGTACAAAGAGAGGTAACTCTAAGAGGTAAATCTACAAAAGCATGTTTTTTCCATGTACATACATTGTTTCAAATTGCAGTCCAATTCAGAACTTCTCACAACTAGCTTTTTTACCTGTTTTTTACCAGTATTTCACAGTTCATATTTTCTAATACAATTAAGCTTAACATGCTTACTTATCTTCCATGTGAAAAACAAAGCCACCGTCTACTGTTAATTGGGGCAGATAGAATGTGGTGCAGACACTCAGATTGTTTTTGGTCTGAAGGAGAAGATGCCTTAAAAGCTTTTTCATGCACAGTTACTTTACCCAAAGAAGATAAGGCTAGATTTCAATGATTCATACTGTACTCTGAATATAGCTAAGACCAATACAGGTTTAGAAGCTTGTTTACATCTAATTTATAGGCAGAAAAAACCAGCATAAACTGTTGGGGAGAGAGGAATAAGAGCCAGGGAACAGAGTGTGGAGAAGTAATCTTGTACGTGCAACTAAATATCAATATAAAACTGAGAGGTTATGTGGGAGATCTACCTAGCAAAGAGTCAAGCTGGAGTACAGAGGGAGAAAGCAGCAGGTCTAGGAGAAAAATGGTTATGCTGCTGTCAATTAGTATGAACATCAATGCACCAAGTGATGTTTTTGATCACTACAAAGGTAATTTTTTTAAAGGCCTTTTAACTGTAAATTTTAGTCTAGAAGACCTTTATGACGATCCCTTCATATTAATGAATCACATGTGCTTAGCTCTGAAATTTTTATCATCTTTCCAGCTATTAATATTCATCACGCTGGGGTTTATAGTTGTAGACCACATTGTTATTAATAAAACATTAATTGCCAAGCTGAACAGCAGGCACATTATGTAGCAGAGCAGGGTATGGTAGCACATGGGGGAAGGGAGTGACCCTGACCTGGGGAACTGCCAGGCAGTGCTGAGACCTGCAAGGGACTGTCAGCTCTCATGGGAGCGGCTGATGAAAGGGTGTGTGGGGCCAGGAAAAATGGTGTCACCCCCAAGCCCACAAAGGGCAGCCCTGGGGAGCACAAGCAACTTTAGAAGAGCAAACTTCGGCCTCCCCAGGAGACTTTCTGGTAGAATACCATGGAATAAAACCCTGGAGGGGAGCCCAAGCAAGCTGGTTGATATTCAAGGATCACCTCCACCAAGTTCAGGAGTGATGCATCCCAACAAAGAGGAAGATGGACAAAATAACCAGGAGGCTCATGGAGGGGAAAAAAGATCTTCTGGACAAACACAAAAAGCAAGCCTGCAGAGGGTGGAAGCAGGGGTAGTCAGGGAAGAATATAAAGAGATTGAACAGCCAGGGATCAGGTTAGGAAAGCCTGGCAGAATTAAACCTGGCCAGGTGTGTCACTGGCAAGAAGTAAAGCTCCTATGGGTATGTCTGTGATAAAATGAAGACTAGGGAAAATATGGCCGCACTCCATAAGGTAATGGGAGATCTGGTTTTCTGGGATTTGGAGAAGGTAGAAGTACTTAACTTTTTTATCTCAGTCCTCACTGGCAAGTGCTCCAGCCACACTGGCCTGAGTCACACACATAGAAAGCAAAAATGGTACTGAGAGAATGAAGAACCACCTGCTGTAGTAGAAGATCAGGTCTGAGGCCATCTAAGAAACAAGAAAATGCACAAATTCATGGAACCTGATAAAGCAAATCTGTGGGTCCTGAGGGAACTGGTGGAGGAAGTGGCTAAGCTGTTGTCCATATTTGAGAAGTCATAGCAGTTAGATGGAGTTCCCACTGACTGGTAGTTACCCTTTCAAAAATAGGAGTTACCTCTTCAAAAATGAGGGTGGTAAGGCACTGGAACAAGTGGTCCAGAGAACCTGTGGATGCCCCATCCCTGGAGATATTCAAAGCTGGGTTGGATGGGATTTGTGCAACCTGGTCTAGTGGAAGGTGTCCCTGGCAGGGAGTTATAAATAGGTGATATTTGAGTTCTCTTCCAAATCAAATAATTCTATGCTTCAATGACTTAAAGAATGCTACAAAAAGAATCAGAGTATTATAATAATTGTGAATTACTATAAATAAAGGGAAACTGTGGCAAGGAATTTGTTCCTGGATGGTGAAGAAAGGCTAGAAAACACTATTTGCTATTCATGAAGGCAGAAACTAACCATCTTTCAGCTCTTCATCTCCTCAGCTCTTTGTTCATTGAGAAATTTTGTTTAACAGGAAAAAAGAGCTTTTCTTATGCTGTGACATCAAACCACAACAAGCTGTATAGAAGGGTTTGCTGGATGATTTTACTTTCTTGATAGCAAGACTGCCAGACTTCTATTCATGCATCACTTGAAGATTTAGGAAAAACAACTCAGTGCTTCTTCTTTGAAAAGTTGCAATACAGAATAAAGCTAAATACAAAGATCTTCTAAAGTTGTTTTCCACTTGCTCTTAAATACTTACAACTCCATGAAAAAATCTGCAGTCTTTCACTGTTTGGGACTTCTCAGAAATTATATAGGCTAGTATAAGTGTTAAATGTGGAGAACATATATGTTCTGCAACAATTACCTTGTTATTCAAATAGACACTTTTGGGAGGGCAAAGGAATATTTTGTAACTCATACATGGAAGGTATAACCAAGATCTTAGACCAGGATCCAGATATTGACTTGCATCTAGTTTTGCTTTAGAGTGTTCCCATTCACTTTATATTATTTTAATAACTAGCACCATTACAATATAACTTGGCATTCCATTTGATCAGGGTAGAATAACCTGACAGTATTTCATAACAATTTCTTTGCCTTGTCAGCCACCTCCAGATATTAAAGGACTTATTGACATAGTAAGTATATTAACAGCTTTTTGTTTTAATTAACTTCTAATGGCTCACCCATTAATACATGTAAAGCACAATCACAATTTGAGAGATAGCTGACATTCCATGACAGCACAGCTAATCAATAGAAAAGCAGCTGAGACAGCACAGCTCTGGCACTGTAATAAATTTAATCCTTTAGGTGTACAGGTCCCCTGTAAACAGTCGGATGCCATATTTCACTTCTAATTAAAAGTAAACATGGTGACCCAATCATATACATTTCAAATATTGACATTTCTTTCTCTAAAAAAATCTGGTTTGAAACTTTCTTCTGTATGATTCTTCTTGCACAGTTATAAAGATCACAATGGTATTAAAAGAAAAACCCACACAAATAATCCATTCTACTTTTAGGCCTGCAAAAACATATTAATAAAAATTGGATTTAACATACTTGCTCTTGCATTCATAAAATGGACAATCCCCTAAGTTTCTAGTTACTAAAATATGTACAGAAATTACCTGTTTAGATAAAATTTTGCAGATTGCAGCACTGAATAAAATAGTGTCCTCTTTCTTAAGAGAAAGATGAAGGAGAAGGAGGAAGGTAAGCCATGAGAATGTTTTCTTCCACTTGAATACAGTTAATGAAGGTGAACAAAGTTAATAAAGATTAATATCCTTAAGCTTGAAAAATTGATTTTGGTGTCAGAGACTGTGGATGTGTTCACTCTTCAAAGTTTAGCAATTTAACTTCAGGAACTTAGAAAGGGCATAGGTAACTTGCTTAAAAATAATGGCTATGGAAAAGCCTTTGAAATAGGTGAATGATTTGGAAAAGAAATCTCACACAGGCTGGACATCTGTGTAATGTCATGAAGGAGCTTAAATTTTTTGTGTTATTTCAAGTGGTTAAAGTCGACTCTGTGTATTTTTTCTTCCCCATGTATATTACATTCTGATCTCATATTCTGTATGTTGGTCATATAACTTGAGCTGCGACTGTAATGAAATGATCCCTCCCCTGAAAAAAACCACAAGACCTTCATCTCCTCTGTAGACATTAATCTTTGCTGTGTTATGCATGGCCACACTTTCTTCAAAGTGCACTCTGTTAGTGTACATCATTCAAAGCACTGCAAGGAATTAATGGTCCTCTTAAGCAAAGCACTTAATACCTCTACTTCATTTACAGCTAGGGTAGTCTAAAAGAACAAATAGGATCTTCTACCTCCTTAAACTGAGGGTAATAGGTACCTTGGTTTCTTAGAAGTTACTTTAAAATTTTAAAATGTGTTTGTTTCTGTTTAAGATCATTGGAAGATGATTTAAAGTAGATTCTAAGTCAGCTGAGAATTAAATTCTTTTTAAATCATGTCACTTCAGATATGCTTATGACAGAATAAAAAGTCAGGAGAAAGTGAGTAGTTTTAATTAATTTTTATTTGTACTATCTATCTTAATTTTCACAGGTCTCATATATTGAATGATGAAGGTTGCTGTGGATAATTCAGCTCCTCTGGGGAAATAGGATGGGAATAAATATTTGGAAATTTATATTAAGATGTGAACAGGATTGTCTAAGAAAATGGGTGTGTTTGGGATTTTTTCCATTTAGAAATATGATTTTTCAAAGCACAAGTCCTTTAATACCTCATGTTGGACAAAAGATTTCTTCACAATATACAATAAAATAGGATAACAATATTTAAAGTACAAAGAAATATATCTTCTGTAAAAAACATGGAAGGAGAAAAATTATTTGACTAGGCAGCATATCCTTGTTCTTTCAAGTGCTGATTGTAAAGAATTGGTTGTTTTGCAAATTGCTGGTTTTATTCCCACACTATAACATCTAAATATATCTTGAATAAATAACTTGACCTCCAAGTGCTGAAATATTTAGATGTGTTCAAGTACCCTAGAAATATTTTAAGAAATATTTGTCTCCAAACATTTGGAAAAATATGTATTTGAAAGTAAATAGCAAATAATATTCTATAACAAACTAATACTTCAAACTCTGCTTGCATACATTACAGTAATATTATTTCACATGCAAAGATAAAAAGCTCTTATGGACCTGTTTGTATTGCAGAATACCTAAAGAGATTTTTTTTCTTTTAATAACACTAGGACTTGTGAGTGCTGTTCTATAACAGTTATTGTAGATAAAATCTATGAAATATTCTCCAGCAGGTATATATATAGATTTTGCTGTTATGGTCTGGTTTAAAAACCACTCTCTTTAATTCATAAAATTATAAGACTAAGTCCCTTTCCCCTTTCCCCTTTCCCCTTTCCCCTTTTCCTTCTATTTCTTTTCCCTTCCTTCTTTTTCTTTCTTTTTTGTTTTTTTTTGTTGTTTTTTGGAGGGTTTTTTTGGGTTTGTTTGTTGTTTTTTTGTTTGGTTGGTTGTTTTTTTGTTTCATTTTAAGAAGAGAAGAATAGTAAGGATGTATAACGATGCAGGACCAAGGATCAGTTTGTATAGAAGCAACTCTCACCTTTTACTGTCTCGCCCTACCTATCATTTAAGCTAAGAGGATTAGTTCACAGAGAGCTAAATAGCCTACCTGACTGATACAGTTTTGTAAACCTCAGGTTTGTGGAGCTCTGATCATGAAAATACAATCTATATTTTGTACCACCATAGTATTTCCCTTCTTTGATTCCTAGTTTTAGACTTGTTATCTGAATACCAGCCACTAAACAACACACCAGTACGGGACTTTGGGACTTTCAGCCCCCAGGCTCATGCTCTTTGCAATGCAATTGCCCAAAGCCTGTCTGTGATGTTACTAGGCACTGTCTTACTTGGAATAACACAGCACCACTTTAGCACTTAAGAGTACTCTAAGAGTGAAGCATCCTTATTGATAGAGAGCCCAGCACAAGTGGCATGAAGTGGGTCTATTTAGTTCCCTGTAATTTTGACTTTTTCTTTGGCAATGAGGAAAATATCATTGCTGACTTTTAAATTCCAGTAAAATTAGTTTCTGTTCTGTGCTGTAGATAGGCTGTTCATCAGCCTGCTAGTTGTTCTTTTGCTGGTTTTTTTTTTTTTAAGCCTGTTGGAACTGCCCTAGTGTTGGCTCAGAGATCAAACAAAAGAGGCATTACTCCCACTTCATGTTACAAGGCCTCACATGTTCAATCAATTTTTTCTATCAGTTTACAGAAGCTTTTGGAACAGGGTTCTCTGTGTGTTTGTAATGCCATACACGTTTCATGTTACAGGGTGGACTAGGCAGAAACCAAGTCGTTCAGTTATTATTCAAGTCAATAGAGAATCACAGAATTGTAGAATCAATTAGGCTGGAAAAGACCTCTGAGATCATCATGTCCAACCTACGACCAAACACCTCCTTGTCCATTAGATCATCCAGTCATTCCTTAAACACCTCCAGGGACAGTGGCTCCACCACCTCCTGGTCAGATGCACTACTTAACCACCCTTTCTGTGAATAATTTCTTCTGAAATAAGAGAAAGATAGTCTCTGGAATCCATCTTCTTTTGGAGTAGTCTCTCAAGTTGATGAGCTTTAGTCTTTGGATGCCTTGGTAAACATGAACATATGTACCATGGCTTGCTCTTTTGCTTATGAAAATAAATGAAATAGCTTTTTTTTTTTTAATGAGAGACTCTGGTCTTCTTCATTATGACAATTAGTCCTCTGACATAAAATTAATTACTGGAACCAGTGCTGAGGAAAGTGAAACTGTCATCAACAGGAAGTATTTAATACACAACCCAGTGTACTGAACAATGTAAATTTTAAAACACAAAAGGTAAAAGAGAACTACTGATATATAATCAATTAACTTTGTATTAAAAAAAAATAAACAGTCATGCAAGGAAAGTGTGAAAGGGACTAAATACTGTCTTGTGTGGGTTGTTGATAACATACACAAAAGTTGACTATGTTACTTGCATGACCGTTAAACAGCTGCTTCATTTTTTCCTTTATTTTTTTTCCTCCAACAATAAACTGGAAATTAGGGGTGTTTGCCTGTATGTTATGTTTTTCTTTCTGTTAGTGGAATCTTTTCCACTGAACTAAAAAATATATTGAACACTGGCTGGTGAGTAACCTGGCTGTAGTAATCCGTAGGAAAGGGCTAAAATTATTTTTCAAAAGCTCCCTTGGCTCAAGAGCAAATGGGAATAAAAGTTGCTGTTCTTATTGAAACATGATCATGTAAAAAATGGTATTGCTATGAAATCTGCTATATAAATAAACTAACAAGCAATAATCTGCAAAGATGTTGAATTGTTTTTTGATAATTTATGCTAGTGCATATTTTGCATTTATGAAGATATAGCATATTAATGGCATTGAAAGTTGTAAGATAATACTTATCTATATTGTCCATGTCAAGCAACACAGAAAAGAATTCTATTATGAAAATTCCAGTAAGCAAAAATTATCCTTTTCTATTTTTAAAGCAAATTAGAGCTTGGTATATTTAAGAAAAGTAGCTCCTTTAGAATGTGAATGAAGAAATCTCATTATCATGCTTGTCATGGTATCATGCATTTTCATGTTTTAGTAAGTACATTACTGAAAATGCTCAATAAAAAAAAGCAAACAGGATGACTAGTACTGCAAGATGTTATATTTTACTGTATTGCTATAGAAAGCTGCTGTGTCACTTTAATATGGCTTGGTGGTTGTAAGGTACAAAATGGTTGTTGAAATGGATACGTCCTTATATAAATAGCCATGAAAACCAAATGCCTCTCCTTTACTCAACTCTGGAACTATTCTATGAAATTGCTTTAAATATTTGGATGGCTTTGTCAACATTTAATGAGTTCTGGCCATCATAAATCTCAGATGCCCTCCCCGAGTAAAACCCAAAATTGTCACAGTTTCATAGCCTAAGCTGCCCTTGCCATATGGTGAGTGCAAATGTTTCTAAAGCAGCAAATGTTCTGTCAAGAGTTCCCAGTGTTGTTTTGATTGGATTGCTCTATTATCTGAACAAGTCTGCCAAAAGAAAGCACCTGCACAATGAAAAGTGTGCAGGAGGTGCCAGTCTGTAGCAAGGGAAGGAAAGTGAAGCATGTAGTGACAAGTTACCTGTCATCAGAAGATATGCTGCACAGGTTACAATAGATTCTACAGCACACCTGAACTCACAAAATATCTCTTGCAAAAGAAGGAAGGTGAGGCGCATGTGCGTGTGAAAGAACTAGCCTAGCTCCAGTAAACTTTTGCCCCTGAAGGTGCCAAGTCATAGTGTAATGTGCTGTAACAGCTTACAAAACAATGAACTCCTCAGTGGCTTTTTAGATAGAGAGGTTTTTCAGAGAGGTTATCAAACAATAACTCCAGAGAGGGTAAGTTCATTCCTTTTCCATATTCAGTTTTGCTTCTGTTCTAAGATGCCAATGCTGTATGCAGATTTTTATTCTCTTGAACAATCTAGCCTGGAGCATATCATTTACTGGTTTTAATTGATAGCTGAATATGCAAATGCATTAAAGAATGGACAGAAGTAAAATTATTTTTGCTTTTCTGAGGAGGAATACTTAATGAGATCCCTTTGCTGTAGTCCGCTTTTCTGGATTGTATGTCATCTTTAAGTAGATTAAAGTTATATTTTGCATAAAAAAGTTTCACATGAACGTGGGACAGCTACTATCAGTTATGTATGTAGGTTTACAGTTCATTACAATTTGTGTCAATGAGAAGGATATGCAGCTATAGTGCACCTGTTGTTCTCAAGAAACCATAAAATTTAATCTTGCTAGTAGCCAGAAAGGTGTGAAGTGTTACTAGGACATGATCTCTGTGTAAATCCCTTGACTCGGCCTTTGTACTATAAATTTTGCTGTGTACTCTGTCATGGAATGGAGGGAAGGGAAGTGGTCCAGGGAGGGAATTATAGATCAGGGGAACAGAAATAGACCTTGTCAGAATGGAAAAAAAGAAAAGAAAAAGCAACTGGATGGTGGGAGTAGGGTGTGGGCTGGGAGATCTCTCTTTCAGTGAGGCAGATTAGACCTGAGTGGGAGTACAGTAAAAATCCAGGGTATGGGGGATATGGGGGGAGAATGTACAGGTATTGGTATTAACAGTTTTATGAGGACCTTTTGGGATAGATTTTTTATTTTATCCCCTCTGTAGAAAAGGATCAGTTCATCTGTTAACGGATTTTAAAATTCCAGTTTAAGGTTAATAAAATGCAATTGTCCTTCCAGACATACTTTTGCATATTGCAGTTCTAAATTTTTCCCACAGTAATATTTCATCAAAAATAAAAGGGAGAACTGGAGTCTGATGAGTGAATTACTTCAGTAAAGCATTCTCTCAGCATAGCTGATCTCCTACTCTCACAGGGTCAATGCAGTTCTTACACAGACACTGCATCAAGCACCAGTTGTGCATTGTCTAAATGCCACGTGTATAGATGTTTTGAAAGACTTATGTTCTAGACCATGCTGTAACAAACCTGGTTGAACATGGCATTGGTCTTGGGACTTGTAATGTTCTAGCCCTCAGTAAAGCATTCTGTTAAAGAAGCTAGTTCAAAACTCCTGGAGGATGTGTCTTATTCTTTCAAATTCCAACTCAGAATAATAGCAAATGTGAGAAAAATTTATGGTGTCTTTTGAGATCTGTCTGCTAGAGGCAGAGTGGTCTCTGCTACCAGCATTTCCATAATCCATGGAGTGTTGAAGTAATATTCTCACTTTCCCTCTCTCAAAGTCTGCTTTGGGTATTTAAAGACTATCCATTTTGACTTTTCTTTATTCTACTCTCTATATCCTTTCATAATTCATCTGAGTCTGAAGTCGACAAAATAGGAGAAAAAGCATAATGCTGTTTTCCAAAACCTTTTACATTCTCTCACCTTACCATCAGTCCACATTTGCCTGATAGTTTTCTTCTTTTCTCTCTTAGTGTACTACTATCCAAACCAAATCGCAATCCAATGCGGCACTAATGCAAAGTTGTTCATTCTCACATCAATGATGTATCCTGTACACTATAATTATTTTCTGTAAGTTTTTCTCCACCTTTAAAATTGTAATTTTTTCTTCATGGATGCTAAGTATGATTTAGGGTTTTCAGAATGCTTAAGGCAGTAGAACCGAATATTATTTGGATCTTAACCCTATTTAATATTGGAATTCTTAACCGTTTTTTCCTTCCTTTTCATTATTGCCCTACTTAAAGTAAGAACTTTTGTAAAATAAAAGGGCTCAGCAATAGGGGGAAAAGAGTTCTGTGATTACAATGTCTCAAATGTTGAGAAAATGCAAGCAGATCTCTAAAGACTATCTTGTACACAGAGTACCTCTCAGTTATTACTGCATAATTTTACTCTAAGGATATGAATGATAGGAATACAATTGGTAGGAATACCTATCAAAAAAAGTACTAAGATTATCCTTTCTTCTGAAAGATCACTTTGAAAAGCCAGAAAGTTAAAGTTGATTGACGGAAATGCATTATATTACCTTTAAAAATGTGCTGTCATTTAGCTTTCAGGCATTTTCTAGAAGTTTTTTTCTTTTAGCTGCATATTTTTGGGGGCAATGGGAAGTACATATGCACCATGGTCTGGTAAGTAACAAACATACCTGCATGATAAGTAAGAAAATACCTCTGACAGGGTAAATGGATTTATTCATTTGTTAGCCTTGGCGTTTTATATGAAGCAGGAGAAGTTAGCTACTGAATTAATAAAACAGTGGTGGTTTTTTTTCGGGTTTTTTTTTAATATGAGTGCCTGAGATGAAAAATATTTGTTTTGTTTACACATGGATATTAATTTTAATGACGTGGAATTAACACTTCGACCAGTCTAGGTATGGAAGACTGTAGTTCTTATAAGCCACTGCACCACAGATATTTCTTAATGTATGTTTTGAAGAGCAAAGTGCTTAAATAAGCTATTTTATAAATAAAATGAAACATTTTGCTTGCAACTGTTGCTGGCAGATCACAAAACTGGTACAACTGCATGACAAGTATTGTATCCTAGTGATGACAAAATAAGGGAGAAATCTAGGCACCTGGTGGCTGGCCATTTTGTTGCTAGACTTAGACACATCCATCAACCAGCAGGTTTATATTGGATCCATTAAGGAAAAAAAAAAAGAGGATGTTTTTTCTAAAAATCTCAGGCAACTTGCTATGCTTGCTTTTTGTGAGAACAATATGCAGAACAAGAAAAAGGTTATTTCACTCTCCGACTCTTTAATTCAATTATATCCTAAAACTCATTGTGTGCTTCAAAAATAAATTAACTCGAGATGTTATGCCACTCTCCATCTGCTGCATTCCTTTAAATGTATTACTTCCACTCCTAGATCAGTTCAAGTGATTTTTTTTTCCCCATCAAATCCATAAGCGTATTTTTTTTTTTTTGAATGCCTCTGTTCCAGAAATTGCCTCATAAACCATGTGACTCTAGTTTACTCTTTTTTTTTCCCTTGCGTGAAAAGCAGCCAGTAAAATGCAGCTAATTGTTGGTTTGGATCTACGCTGCTGTAGCCTGAGTAACAGCATGCTTTGTGTTTTCCATCTGTGGTCTGTGTCTCACCCACAGAAGAGGGTGTGTAATTGCAGAGCAAATGATCAGAGTATATTTGCATCCTTGCCCCTTGATAGAGAGGCAGCAAATGGCAGAAGAGGATCCTTGAGATAACCAGATCTTGTTTTCCTCACTCATGGATGTTCCATTCCAAAGCATTTCTGCTTTAGTTTGATCGGCTGATACTGCTACTCAAGAGTGCCGCAGTAATATTAGTCACGCTAAATAAAATATGTAAAATGTGTTTATAGCAGAGAATGTTTCCTCTCAGCTCTTCATGGTGTAAGTACAGCTTTAAGATCAGTGAAGGAATAGAATAAACTAGTGCAGATTTCTCCCAAATATTAAATGAAACCTGAATTATTACCATAGCTAAATATTTATGGTGAGCTAATAAATCACAATTATACCTGGCTGACAGGAGCTCAATGAAAAACATTGTTTCACTGGTTACAAAATGGAGACTGGCACATTCCTAAACAATTTAAATACTCTAAGATATAATAGCACTGTCCAACTTTGAAATCTCTATATACATTTACATTCAGATTATTATACATTGAAGTCAGCCATAGTTTCATTGGATTAAGAGTAAC
Source organism: Grantiella picta (assembly GCA_013397955.1). Lineage (NCBI taxonomy): Eukaryota > Metazoa > Chordata > Aves > Passeriformes > Meliphagidae > Grantiella > Grantiella picta. Next base: position 782,932 of record VZRM01008648.1, read on the forward strand.
CTGTCTGAGACTTTGTCCAGGAGGCCAAAGTTGTTGATACGATTTTTTAAAATATATGATTTGAGACTGGGCAAACCACTTAATTCTTGCATCTGTTTTTCTCCTTGTGAAATATGTGTAATTCTTGTATAACTTTAAGTCTTTTTATTATGTGCAATTTACATTTTTAAAATTGTTTGGCATCATTAAATGAAGATTTATTAAGAAACACAGAAATTAACAAATCTTCAAGATAGATATATGTGCAGTTGAACAGATGTCTGTCTTGATACCTTTATGCCGCTCTAATACTACCTTCGTAGAGACAAAAATTGAACAGCTGTTGAGTTTTCAAATGAATATTGTGAAATTAAGCATTCATGTCATGCTGATAGCAATCCTAACAATAAAAAAGACCATTTTAAAGTTTCATGCCACTACTCTAGTAGTTAGTACAATAAGTCTTAAGAAGTCCTGTGTAATTGATTTGTCTAACTGTGTTAGCTGAGGTTTCGAGCTTTGGATAACTGATTCAAGTCTTACCTCCTTCCCAGAAAAGCCTATCACTTTTAGAAACCTGTTTCATGTTTTTCACTGCTTGTTGTACATGGGTCTGCTGGTTTTGTCTAGGGTAGAATTCAATTTCTTCACAGTAGCCGGTATGGGGGCTTTATCTTGGACTTATGTTGAAAGCAGGATTAATAACAGGGGGGTGCTTCCACCATAGCTGACCTGGGTTTGCCCAGAGCCAAGGGCTTTTCTGCCCCTCATCCCGCCCTCCACCAGTGAGGAGGCTGGGGGTACACACAACAGGAGACAGGAGAAGGCTGGGACTGCTGATCCCACTGACCAAAGGGATATTCCTTACCATAAAGTGTCATGCTTAGCATATGTATCAGGGGAAGAAGGAAGGGATGGAACACATTCAGAGTGATGATGTTTGTCTTCCCAAGTAATTGTGATATGGGATGGAGCCCTGTTTTCCTGTGGTTGAACATCTGTCTGCTGAACACCATGGGAAGTGGTGAATTATTTTCTTGATTTGCTTTGCTTGTGCATGAAGATTCTACTTTGCTTGTTAAACAGTCTTTATCTCAACCCACGAGACTTTTCCTATTCCTTCCCACATTCCACAAAGGAAGAGCGAGTGAGAGGCTGTGTGGGGCTTAGTTGCCTGCTGGGATTAAAACATGACAATGTCTTATGAGATTCAGAGGTTTCTAGATGAGTTACAAAGGAGACTGGGACACAAAGATTCTATCTGAAACACATACACTATTCAAGTTTTCTTTAGTCTGTGTCAGTATTTTCTAAATCAGAGTGAGAAACACTCTGTAACTGTAAAGGGCAGAAATCTAATCTGATTTGTATCATATCTCTTTCTGCACAGACTGCACATCCTAAGGGGTAATTCACCATTTTTTCATATCAGCTGGGCCAATTTTCTGAGAAAGGCGGCTGCTGTTGTCCTATTCTGTTCTCACTTTGCCTGGAATGTTCTGTATCTCACTGATATTTAATGAATCCCAAAGGATCCTCCACAAAAGAGAAAATATTGGGAATTTTCAATCTTTTTCTTTTGGGAAAGAAAGTTCCTTGTTCAAACAGCAAGTGAACTTAGAGGCAGCAATGATTTTTTCAATTTATCCTAACAACATTTAATTTTCTCGAGGGAAATGACTTCCAGCCCAGAAGGTGAATACTGTAATGGAGGTATTAAGAAATCATTTCTTATCATCTTATATTCTTATTTCTAAAGAGCCACGTGTTATTAAACCTTTGTAAGCATTGAGCTACTGTGTATGAGGCGGTGGAAGGAAACTAATAGATGTTAGCTGTCAGTGAGATGTAAGAAAGAATACAGAAAAAATAGAAAATAGAATAGAAAATATAAAAAAACCTCTTCATCTTTAGTGACCAAATGATTCAGTCCTCTGAAATATTAATCTAAGTGTAATGGTGACCTTTTGTCATATTTTTTTAATTCTTATCTGTCTTCTAAGACTACATTTCTGAGTTTAGTGATGTATGTGTTGTTTCTAATTTTCATTAAAATGCAAAAATGGACACAGAAACCATTTATTTCTTGATTTAGTATGTAGGCCACTAACCCCATGGATTAAGGTAGTTGGGCCAAGGTATTTTTAAAGGCACTCCACTCTGCTTAGATTAACAACTATTTTGTTCAAGGACTCTATTTCAATTGAAGTCCTAAATATGTGACTTCTGTTGCAGATGATAACCAGAGGTATTTTCTCCTTCTCTGATTTTGAGGAATAATTCTTCTCCTACTTATCCCTGCCTAATATTTTCTTCCAAATTTTTCTCAAACACAACCTCTGAAAATGAGAATATTTCCATTCTAAAGCTTCACTGCCAATAATCTGATAACTCCCAGTAAGAGTGTAAGAGTAGATTACTTTTTCTACATAGATGGATGTGAAAAACTTGGTAGCTAAAAGTTCTGTAACTGAATAAGTTATCAGTAACATGTTATGAAATGATTGCATTTTACTAGGAAAAGATATCAGCATTTCTAGAGGTACTTTTGATATTGTGAAAACTAGGAATAGCTGATTGGATACTAATACAAAATTACCCCAGTTAACTGATTCATATTCCATTACAGTGCATGGAAAATACTAGTTAACATACTTATGGTATTTATAGATTTTCATGTATTGCAACATTCAATGACAGAAATCAATAAATATTGAGAAGTTATAGAAAAGTGTAAATAGTGAAACATTTTTGCACTGCCAATATGTGAGGACTAAAATACAGCAAATTCTTCTAGTACTATTACTGAGGAAAACATGTAAGTCTGCAGGTGAGTCAGCTGATCTGGTGACAGCAATGTGAATGAGAAATTTTAAACTCTACAATCTCATCATTATATTGTTAATTCTTTCTAGCCAGGAGATCTCACAGTTTTCAGACCAAGAGGTCAGTAGTCTCTTTGTTTTATGTGTTGGGGAAACTAAGGTACAAAGAATAATTGGATATTCTGGGTACTTGTCATGCTGTAGTAGTGTCTACCACAGCAGAGTGGAAATACAGCTTGCATTTCCTGAGTTGTCTCTCTTGATTTATTGGAAGGAAATAGTTCCTGTTTTACAGCTTAAGAAGTCAATTCATGCTGCTGAGTAAACTTACTGATCCTATTTAAATTCAGAAAGACTTCACATTAGTTGAGGCTGAGTTTTATGCAGTCAAACTACATGTCAGTAATCATGTGATTTGCATTAACTTATCACAAATTATACTTGATATTCATTGGTCTATTTACACACATATGAAAACTATTCTGAGAAGTTACTATTAGGTCATCAAGGCAAAAACTTTCCATCTCTAGTTTGACATTTAAAACCCAGAGTTAGGAATGTATTGGCTCAGTATGATAGATTTGTATACCTATGAAAAGCTCTGGTATCTGTGATGAGAAATCATGCAGGACCATATTAGAAGGTATTTTTAATACTCTTCTGAACCTCATAATGATGTCTCATAATAATTAGGAAGCAGTTGGAAAGCCACTTTTCGCTCCATGTGCTTTTGGGCCATGTGGAAAAACAATCTGACCCTGATAAACTATAATGGAGAAAGTAAAATTCTAAGTGGTGGGGCTAATCCAGACTTTCTTCAGAACTCAAGAATCATGGAGAATGCCTTGCAATTTTCCTATGCTTCTGTCTCTAGTTGAGCACAAGAGCAAATTGCCTTGAAACAAAGTAAAAATACTGGAGGATTAGATACTCATCCAGTTTCAAGTGTTGAGTCCTAAATTATACCAAGAATCTGTGAAGGAGAATGAAAAACATTGTGTGTCCAAATCATCATCTCCAAGAAGCTGTGGGATAAAATCCATATACAGGAAGTGGATAACATCCTGCTGCAGTGAATTGAGAGCCACAGAAAGCAGCTATAGACATGAAAAAGGAAGGAAAAGGTGAATCACTCCTAATTATTGAGATATCTTCCAGATGTCATGTCTCATAGGCACGTCCACTGGAGTTTTGGGGGGGGGGGAGTGAGAAATGCAGCAACTCAGGAGCTATGAAACTGATGGAGCCACCTTCATTAACCATGGCAATTAAATTGTGAAGGAAATAGAATGACATATTCTATAAAAAGTTGTACCTAGCCGGGATGGTACATTAGCACAATTAACACATTTTTTCCACAAGATCAAGAATGTCTGATACACCATTTTCCTACATAAGTAAACTAATATGATGTTTTGTATATACTGTATGCCCTCTTTCCCCATCCCCCAGACAATAAATTTGCAACCACACACATTCAGCATGGAAAAAATTTAGTATCTTCACCTAAACTGTCAAGAAATGTGCAATAATCATGCAAAGGAGACGTTTTCATCCAGAGAATGACATTCCTAGTAGCAGAGGTGATCAGAAAATCCCATGTTTAAGAATCTTTAAGCGGCTGAAGCTGATGGGATTAACACAGTGGTTTAATAGAGGATGAGAAGAGGGAACATAAGCAAAGAACTTTTCAAATCCTGGCAAGCAGAATAATAAGCAGACAGTAATTCATAGGCTGAGGAAATTTTATTGTGAAGAAATTATTTTCAAAGCTATCAAAATGGAAAATTTGTTCCACAAAATGTCATTTTTCTAGTGCCAGTCTGAGGGGGTGCTTAAATGGACTATTGTCCATTAACAGAGCTTACAGTTATTGTAACAGTAAAATAAGCGTTAATTGTTGGCAGACGTAGGAATTTTAGAGATCTCTTCTGTAGCCCTGCATTTCCCAATAATGCACTGTTGTTCTTACAACTTACACCATCTTCTGTACTGCAGTAGTTATTAAGTCCCTTCATGGATGTTGAATGTTTTTAGCACTTTCTCTGCATAGTTTTGTGACCAACCTCCCACACAACCAGCACATCTTTTCACAACCAAAGGAAGAGAGCAAGCGAAGTCCATATAACAGCAAGCCTTTTGGGTGGCATCTGTGTAACACCTCCATTTGAAGTTTTAATCTTCCATTGATTTGTTTTCTTCCATCAATAAATGAAAATTTTGTTGGTTTTATGTCACTGAAGAATATTTTAGTTACTTTCTGTGTCATTTTGCATTTTATTGTAGCACTGTAAATTAAAGATAAAGGTCACACAGTAATTCTGTAGACAAATCTCATACAAAGCAATCATAAAGACAATTAGATATAACAGGAACACTCACCCCACAAAAAAAGAAATGCAAGCCAACTGAGAGATATTGATGTTAAAGTAAAACCCTTTGCAACAGGAGTTGCCAAAATGTCTGACATGCCCACTGTCAGTAACATCCTTTTGAACTAAATTAAACAACAATACATTGAAAACTCTATTTAGAGTCATCTGTAAAAGTTTTTGACAAATCTCCTTCCCAATAAAAGGAAAACCATGACTTAATTAAGCAGATATTCCTCTTAACATATGCAGACACAAATGGGCAGCATTAGTGGTGTTTGTTTTCTTAAGAAAGATAACTGAATATTTATTGGCTGTGGAATTGAGTATGTGACAAAGCAAACAATCCCAGAGTTACTGAAAGAGCAGTTACTGGAGAGTATCCATCACTGAGCGAAAAAAAGAATAAAATTAGTTGTAATTTTTTTTTTCTTCTAAGACCTTTCCATAGAAAACGATAACCACATATCTATGTGGATATATAGATGGATAAATATACCTCAATTTCTATGACTAGGAACATGTCTGAAAATTACAGTTTAATTAATTTCAGTGTTACTCTTAATTAAAACATCTATTATGATTCTAAGAGCATTTTTGAAAAAATAATTGTTATATAGTATTTGTTTCTATATATTTTCTTACTACGCTATGCATTTCCTATCATTATGTCTACATGTGTCGAAATTATTGAAAGCTGATCATTACGGAAGTAGGCTATTAAAGGGCATACACAATTAAAAAGTGTTTACAATTTTTAAAAGTTTATTTATTTTATTTAAACGCTAAGGATACAGACTTGGGTACTAATTTTTTTGGTTTTAAGGGGGAGCAACCTTTGATTTTGGTTTATGCTGTACAATGGGAATTAGAAGATCTTGATTTCTGTACCGAGCCGTTGTTCCCTAATGTCACAAACTACTGTCTAATCTAGGTAAACTTTGCTTTGAATAATGGGTTTACCATCTTTTTTCAGTTGTCTTGTTCGTTTAAATTTAAAAAAAAAATATATGCTACTGGTTGCCTTTTGTTCTACAGTTGTACAATGTTTACACTATTACTCTAGTCTCAGTGGGAGTTTTAGACATTATTGGAATAGACTTTTTTTTCCTGAAATGTATTCCATCATTCCAGAGAAAAGCATTTTGAGATAAGTTTGGGTCTCTCCCTAGAAGAGTAATTATAGAAGTGCCTGTAAAATAAAAATGAGTGTATCATGGACAAAACTTGCTAATAGAGATACCTGACTTTAATTAGTGCTTAAGAGTTCATCAATTCCTGGCATTCTGTCCTCAAATCACAAGACTTACTGAGTCACACTGCATCTTATTTGATGGCAGCAGAAACCTAATTCACTAAAGCCTAATTCTAAATGATTAACTTGTTTGTCAACTTTACGGTAGAGCTAACATCAACAGTGTTCTGTTTCATAACACCAAACAGTACAGGTTGAGTGGATTATAGTCGTCAGCTAAACTGCATTTACAGCTATTCTGTTTTGCCAAAATAGCATTAAAGTAGCTGAAGTACCTTCTCAAATATCTCTCTACCTCTTTACTGTTACTCCCTCATTTTTCTTCCACAACATCTCTCACAAAGACACTGTGTATTCCTTTTCAATATTGTTAACATATACATTGCTATATCCATCCTTTTCCTCTAGCTCATCTGTTCTTATTTAACACTCTGACAGCAGTCTTGGGAAAAAAAAGGAGAAAACACATTTTGAAGTCACCCTCCCAAGGACTTGGAAGAGCTAAAGGTCTTTAGTGACTACAGATATGCACTGGTGTGCCAAGAGGTACTCAGTGCTGGCCTGGATATGTGAGGGAGATGGGCAAATGAAATAATTGTTCTGGAACTTGAAGGTGTTCAAACCACTCCAGGAACCAGGTGACAAAATGATACAATGTGGGAGCGAAGCAGCCGAACCTTATTTCTGTCTATGTATACATTGTCATATGCACAGGTTATATATATGCATACTTGGCAGTGTTTCTAAGTCTTAGACTATTTGAGTGGAAAAAGGAAAGTGCTCAGTCAAGTTGAATGCAGCGGAGAGTTACTGAAAATAAATAATTTTACTTACACAGCCATATTGTGTAGCATTGTGGGTTTTTAGGATTCCATGTGCTCCCTTTGTTTCCCTGCTCTGCATGCCATTGGTTCATTTTGAAATATGCCCTCTGCTGTACCTGAAAACCTATCGGTGTGTTCCCCCTGTCAATTCTCCCCCTCCATCTCCCGGGACTGGCTCCAGGGGAGAAAAATCCCGCCCATTCTCTTCCCCTTATAAGCCCGTGTCTGCGTCAGAGAGAGGTCTTCCATCTCTGCGCTGCTAGCACCTGCTACCTGCCCTGTCTCCTTTCCCCCTTCTCCTTCCCTGCACCCCTTTTCCCCATACCCCAAATAAACCTCCCTAGCAGAACAGAGATGGAGTCCAGTTCGTTCTTTCGTCTCACTACATTTCCTGCTATAATTTCTTTGGTTGGGAGACTTGCGCCATGCCGCGGGACCCTGGGGGCCGCCTGCTCCGGATCCGGTGGAATTACGCAGACCAGGGACCAGGTCCAGGGGTCAGCCAGCCCCTGCCGCCCATCCGGACCCTGCCGCATCAATATTGGGCTGCTAGATATTTGCAACTTAATTTATCTAGCTTTAGAGGAATCATTTGTGTTCCAAGAAATGTGCAAGTTTCTTTCTGAAGTGATTGGTGCATCTCATTGCTCTCAATGGCACTGAAACAAACTGTCACCTTCCAAAAATATCCAGCCTTGTTATTCTCCCTGAGGAATAAAAGCTAGGAGGTATTCAAGCATCTTACACTGCCAGGAGTCACAGTCACATTGATAAGAGTGTGAGGTAGAAGCCATTTTGCAAATGGATGCTCCGTTATGGAGTTTCCCTTTTGGAAAACACACATGGGTCTCTAGGACCAAACCTTCAAAACACAGAAAACAAACTATTAATTTAAAATATAATTAAGAAAAATATTAATTAAAATTGAAAAAATATTCAAGAAAAGTCTTGAAATATTTCAGTGTACAGTTTTTAAGAGTGTATGCACTTCATTCTTTAGGGGGAAGAGTCAAGGGAACTGCACAAAGCACTGCTTTTTCTCTAGACTGTGTTGTATTTAAAGGATTTATCTGTAAATAGATACCCTTTTCAGTGAACACCTTTATGAATGAAAATAGGTGTATGATGAAATCTCCCCAGACCTCACAAGAGGCACAGAGTCAGCACTGTTTATCTTATTACCTGAATGTTGCATCTACATGTTTACTCTATGGGATATATTCTGGGTGCATACTGCAGCACTGCACCCACCATTTCACTCTTGGGTTTGGTTTTCCTCAGCACCTACTTTGGTATGAAACTGCATTCTCAGCACTGGATTTCTGCAGGTGCATGTGTGTGTGTGGTCATTCAAGAGAGGCTCTGTGGCCAGGGCGACCAAGGCCTGATGGGGTATTATAAACTCATGAATCTTCCCAAGAAGCAATTTGTGATTGGTTTTGTGTGCTTCACAGAAGATTGCTCTTAGAGGTTGGGTGGGTTTTTTTTTTCTCTTCTGTACTGAAAAATTATGAAGAACCATTTTTAAGACCAAACAGGCTTCTATTTCCAGAATAGGTTTGTTTATTTTTTTTTCCCCAAATTCATCTGAGTACTTTCATTTCACTTTTTGTCCCTTGGATTGACAAATGACTCTTCATAACACAGGAAAATGTAGTGTATTGGCACATGACTGCATGGATTAAAAAGTATGTATATTCTCTTGATAGAAAATATTGAATGCTCTCATTAAAGATATAGTTAGTGATATTTATTGATACACCAATGATGACACATTGGTTTATGTAACTTGGCATTATATATTCACTGTTGCCTAGTTTTCTATTTAATGATCAGGAAGAGGTATTTTCTATATAGGCATTGTTTTGTATTATGGCTGAATATTTCCTACCTTTTTTTTACCTGATGCTCCTTACATTTCTTGGTTTTAATTAGAAAAAAAAAATCTTTTGCATAGAGATATGAAAAATTCAGTGATCTGAAATGCATAAGGTTATTGACTTGATGCACATTGTGTCCTTAGTATTCTTGGGATGGGTATCTCTTAGTTGACTATGTTCAGAAGACATGAAGCATGGTTCTTGTGCCAGTAGATCCATGATGATCAGTATGAACGGGTCATTTTTCAACTTCTGCCTAGAGCAAGTGCTGTACCTTGCAAAAACAGACTTGGTGAGCTAGAGGCCAAGTCAGATGGCAGCTCTGTTAAAGCTGCTTAGATGATAAGCATGGTATTTCCATTCTTTAACAAGGGAACAACACAGTCTTTTGCATTTCTCCTAGTAGGGTACAGCAGGTAGAGTTTCCCACAGGTGCCCAAAACAGGTAAAAGGAATTAGAAATTAAAATAATCCTAAAATGTGAGAGGACTCTTTTGTAATTGAACCTCATTTTGGAGATACAACATACGGTACTAAACTAGTTCTATGTGCCAAAGGAAGGTGTTTCTAGTTTACTAGCTCTAACAGTCAAATGACATGGTTTCCTTCTCAAAATTCTCTTTGGAAAGACTTCCTCTTTTTCAAATGTTACAAAAGGCAATGGGACTATGTTGTTGTGGCAATCCTGTCTAATGAAAGCTTTATATCTCCCTGGCAAATTGGCCCTGCACAGCTGACATCAAGACTGTTTCTAAAGCAGACTGGTGAATCCATGCTGAATACCACTAGTGGGGCAATTGTGGATGCCAAATAAGTTTCAGACACCTTTGTTTGTATTCTTCCATCAACTTTTCTAGCATGTGTAACATATACACTTCTTCAGTTTGTCCATACATCATTCATTAAAATTGAGCTGAGCCCTGAGTACCACCAGTAATTTGTTACCACTCACGATAGTTGTGACAACATAGCGCAGTTTTCTGTTCCTTCTGCTGAGACCTCTGCCTTAGCTGCTTTCATTTATCACATCCCTGATGCAAGAGACTTTCCCACTGTTTCAAGCTGGGGAACCTTACTTTTCAGGACGATGGTAGACACACCGTTGTAAAATGGGTATAGCCTGCAGGAAGGGGTACCCCCCAGGCCTACCACAGTAGGAGGAATAAATTATAAATATGTGATGAGCTTTCACTCACCATGTGTTAGCAGTGAAACCATCTGGGTCATCTCCTACTAACATCTTTCTGTTGTTCAGAAGCTGCTGATCAGGGAGACAATACCCACAGGTGGGACAGAGCAGTAGTCTGCACTTGAGTTGATAGCTGTCATGTGGAAAATATAAAATACACTCATGTGGACACACATGTGGATTTCTCCCTAAAGATGCTTTGTTCTTGCTACAGAGCACAAGCTCACTTTCTTGGATTTAATGCATTAGTAAAGAGGTTGCCATCAGCAGCCTTTTAATATTTGTGCTCTTTTAAAAATAGCAAAATAGAAAACAGAACTGTCTGAATCCCTCCTTTCATCTACAGATGGGATACAATTCCAGCTCCCACACTAGCTGTACCACAAACTAGGAGACTGACAAAGCAATCTCTGTGCCTGGTAATCTGTCCTGAAATGAATGAATATATTTTAAAATATTAATAGCAAAAAAAAGTGCATTTTTCTCATAAAATTTCTCATAATCTGTTGTATGAAGTGATGAGTCTAGTGTTATGCATTCTCCTAAGGAGATATGCTGCTGCACCAGGATGAGGATTCATCTACGTGTCATGGAATGTGCTGCACCCCAGAGGGACACAGCCTTGTAACCTTCAGCATCAGGTACAGCAGGTTCATTTGGTTAAGATCAGAAACTCATGAAAACTCACTGAGGCTGAAGATTTATGAAATAAGAAAAGTTTAATTAAATAAAAGGAAGTCAGCAAAGACTCATTATTGGAGGCCATAATAACAGCGCTTAGCCTAACTCCTTAATCCTAGCTGTCTTTTTATGTGAATTAGCCAACAAATGATTGCTTCCTTCTACTTAGAAGGTGTTTACTGTTCTCCCAAAATTTAGGAATTTTTTCTTCCTCAGAAGAGATGGTCTGCATTTTCAGAAACAATCTGTTTCTGAAACAATCAAGGTGATCAATGTCATAGATCAAGACAAATTTTTTATAGTCAATTAAATTCAGTTAAATTTAGGAAAAGTAATTGTTAGCTTAAATAGATTTTTAGTGATAATTTTGATTTTATTTATTGTTTCAGACAAGCAAGTCCTTTCCTCATCCAACCTCAGCTTTCTCCATGGCTTGAATTTTAGTTACAGATCTTTAGTAAACTTGATTGACTTCTTAACCCTCCAATTCAATTCTTTTATTTTAAATGTCTTTTCCTCCTTCACATTCCTCAAATATCACATCCTTGGTGTTAAACTTTTAGTTGTTGATTTTAGGTAAGCCGGTGCACTTGGTTTAAAGATTGAATCAAATCATAGTCAGAAAACAGAGAATTTTTAAAGTTTTAGATTCATGGATCTGTCAGTCAGCCAGTCAGTCCTATGACTTAGTTCCTTCAAAGGCCTCACTCTGTCTTTGTTTAAACTTTGTTTTGGTAGGTTTTCCAGAGGCAAAGACTTTTTCCACAGACTTATTATTTTTGCTTTTCTGGGGGAAGTTTTCTGTCCTGTTTGCACCTGAGGGATGCTGAGCAGGCAGGATTGCTGCTGGCCATGCACTGTGCTGTGAGCCCCTCTGTGACTGTGGGGCTGAGCGTGCTCTGGTGCGTGGCTGCAGCTCCAAGCTGGCCACCTTGTGCCACAAGGAGAGATCCTTGGGGAAACTCTCAGCTCTCAGCCAGGCTTTTGCAGGGCAGTGGAAGTTATGCAACAGCTGGAAACCACTTATGTAAATTAATAATTTCCAAATTATCTTCTATCTTAGAGCAGACTTGCTGCCTTCTTGTGTTCTGAGCTATTATTGACACTTGAAGCAGTCTTACGTGCCACTGCTCTCATACCATGAACATTTCAAGTTCGTTCCGGACAGACGCACGTGATTCCACAAAGGGAGGGGTAAATCAAGCTCTAATTCTTCAAGTCTGATGTTGTATTTTCAGCCTGAATTTCTTCTAAACCAGTTGAAGTGAGAGAAAAAATTAGGCTTTGTTATATTTTGCCTTCAGAGGTTCCCTCATTTTCATGGGATTAGCAGGTCAGCCAGTGTATGTGGCTCGCTTATTCTGCCACTTTATTAGACTACTCAGTGCTGCAATATTATAGCAGGAGCAATTGGCACACTGCATTTGAAATTTACAATAAGTAGTTTTTAAATATTATCAGTTCTCTAGGAAGGAGGATGTTTAGAACTGTTTCATAGAAAAGGGAAATGGATGACCTTAAAGCATTCGGCTCTTAACTTTAAAATGTTCAAAAATGACCTATTCTGTTTTTTACCGCAAAAGTGAATATTTGGGGAAAATTAAAGTAGATCAAAACCAGGAACTTAAAAATGAAACCCTTTTGAAGGTCTGCTACATTTGCTGGTAGCATGAACTGTCCTGCTTACACATGCATATTTATAATCTTCTTCTCTTGAAGCCCAGCACAAAGCAGAAAATTTCTTTTTATCTGATCTCATTGAAAGTGATAACCCTTACTGATAATACCATGCTTTCTAAATGCAATGTTTCCTGCCAGGCCTTGTCTGAGAGAGCTATATATAACCAACATATGGATATAAAATAATTCTGATATTTTCTTTGTAAGCATGCATCTGTGTATATATGAACACAGACCCACTATCAATATATGTAGTCTATTCAGATGCAGAAAATGGAAAGTAAAATTCATTTCTAAGGTTTTTTTTTCCATTTGCAGATCCTATGGCTCTATTACCTATCCTAATACTCTCAGCAGATTCCGTGAAGAGATTCACAAAATTTATGTAGTGTTTCGCATGCAGGAACTCTATAAAATTATGTAGGCATCTGTTCCTGCAGATGCTTTTGGAGATGTGTTGAGCTCTCAGATTGAATGCAGTTACATTATGCACATTATAAAAATTATGAATGTGTTAAATCTTCTTTAGATTAGAGCTAAAAACTGATGTTTCATTTGTTTTCTAAGACATATACACATGTATATATATGTGTGTGTGTGTGTATACACATATAGAACATAGAACTAGTGACTGCTGCTTTTGAGACAATAAGCTAACATTCTTTTCATTGCTCTGTTACTGAATACTGGGCTGCTGACTTTTCCTTCTTGCATGAATAAAAATAGAACATAGAAACAATTAAAATAACTGCCCCTTTTCCTAGCTCCAGGTAGATGGGAGTCTATCAAAGACCAGGTGTTTTTGAAGCAGTAAAGATACTGAATTTCTGTTGTTTTTTCAATTCTCACAACAATGAGAATTGTTTTCAGACAAATGGGACAGGCACTCTTTTTTTTTCAAAATCATTAATCCTGTTGAAAATACAAGCACAACTTTATTGATTAGCTACTGTGGTTTTGGAACATTTTAGGATATATAGTTGATAATATATCTCGCCTATAAAATCACAAGCCAGTTCCATTTCAGATTACAAACATGGAAATAGAATTAGGAGTTGAAAGTATAGGCATTGATTTAACATGTGGAAATATTGTGCAGCTGGTTAAAAAAATAATAAATCCAAAGAATGGGAAGAAATACAGAAAGAAATAATATGGAAAGACATAAAATTGAAATTGGATAGTGCATTTACAAGGGATTTTAATATCACCAGTATCAAAAAAAGAAAATTGTGATTTTTAGCTGCTCACACCAATGGTATGAATTGGAGAAGAAATAAAAATTTTTTTAAGCCTCAAAACTTCTGTTGCAAGTGTATTGTTGCCATAAATTTTTAATGGTATCTTAGCAGAATGCCATTCATAGGATTCAGGTTCAGAAAAGAGCAATGAAAGTTATTGGGAAGGAGAAAGAAAAATATCTGGAAGAAGAAAAACAAGCAACATACAACATGGACAAGTGTTGTAATTTTAACAAACTCGTACGTATATTAATGATCTGATCGATTATATAATAATATAATTAGCATATATAATTCAAATAGATGTTTTAGGAGATGAAAAATTGTTAAAAGTAATTTATCTTTTATCATAGGAGTATGTGTGCAGAGGATCTATACTACCATTTATTTCTACAGGAATTGTGACTCCATGGAAAGAACAATGTTCTAAGAGTGATTTGAATCTGAATTTAATTTTATGCCATCATTCATTCTCTACTACCATGTCATATTTTGCTTCATATCATCTCTATATTGAACTGCCTATGAAATAATAGGTGGGCTTTTCTTTGTAAGCCTTTATTCATCTTTAAAATTCCTCTCCCAAAGAGAGATGAAAAATTATGTCTGTTTGACAGGTGGAGAAATAGCACAAGATAAGGTAAAAATTATTCAAAACATCCAGTGATTTTGAATCTTATTCTGAAATGACAAAAGCCTATTTTTTTTTCATTTAATTTACCATTTTAATAATGTTTAATAATTTTGAGCCATTTTCGTGATAGTCATGGAGACCCACAACGCTCTGTCAATAAATTTTGTGTTTTGGTCATTTAAAGAGATGAAAAATCAAAATGATGGTCAGTTATGAAATATATTACTGGGACAAAAAGTTGTAAACTGTCGCACAGAAATTTTGAAAGAGAGGACAGCACCCACTTCTATGGGGAAAAAAGGCTCTAATGCTTTTTCTCTGTTTTGGAAGAGTTTTTTTGCATCTTCCCACTGTAAATTAATACCTCAATGTGCAGTCATTGTTTTGTTCCTTGAAGGTGCCTAGTTCTATGTATAGAACAAGAAAAATCTGCAGATAATTGACTATTGAATCATAAGAAAATTGCCCATTAGAACTGGACAGGCAATTTTAATTCCAGTCTTCTAAAATGTTGTGATCCTTGGTTTTGTGATGATTTTTGTATATGTTCTAAAAAGGGTCAGGAAAACTATGCCTTTCAAAACTTAGACCACTGTAAGGACTGTTAAATTTGTGAGATTGACAGCTACTGACCTGACTGGTGGGCAATACTGATGCTCACAGATCGCAATTCTTAGTTTGGAGTCAGACCTTTTTGTGTTTCGAAGTACTATTCTTTGCAGTCTTTTTCCACCACCTCTAACATTCATTTTTGCAAGAGTGCATAGAGTGCCTGGGAGGGTGGGACCATGTGCTCTTCTGGCAGCCTCAGCTGCACCAGCAAGCAGACAGGTGTTATCCTCCAGAGCAATGAGAAATGGTATGTCCCTGACACACTGACAACTGTGTGTTAAAATTCAAACTAGTACAGCACCAGCAATGCAAAATAAATGCAAAGAAAAATGTGATCTAGCAAAACAACAATAAAAAGTGTAAATAAGGTTTCTTTATTATAATTATGACAATAGCTTCTTTTTGTTGCTACTTTAAAAATAAATAAGGAAGTATTATATGATGAGATAAATATCTACCGCGGAAAGTTTCAACCTTCGCGTATGAAGTTTAACAAAATTATAACAATCTGAAAATGGATCCAAGTATTGGAAAATGATGTGCAGGATTAAGTATAAGCTAGCTAATATTTATAAGCTGAGCAATGATCCAGAGAGAGAGAGAGAGATATTCTGCAGAAGAAGATGAACTTTAAAAATTAGAGAGGATGATATATCTATATCTTTTGAAGAAAAAGAAGAATATTCATATAATAATAGAGTTATTTGGGTTGGAAGTGACCTTTAAAATCATCCCATTTCAAGCTCCTGCCAGGGCACAGACACCTTCCAATAGACCATTTTGCTAAAATCCCCACTGAACACTTCCAGGAATGAAGGATCTGTATCTTCTTTGGGCAACCTGATTCAGTGTCTCACCACCCTCACAGCAAAGACTTTCTTCCTAATAACTACTTTAAACCTACTTTCTTTCAATTTGTTTCTTGTCCTATCACTACATACACTTTGTAGTATTATCTATTTTATATCAAGTCATATGTTAAGATTCAATTATTGAGAGATACCCCTGTCCAAATTAAGGTGCAGACAAGACAATATACCAAAGTCAGAAATATGGATTTTGTTTAACAATGAATGTGAAATAGAGAGATAGAAAGAAATTTTTAAAAAAGAGAGAAGATAAAGAGATCAACTAGAAGATAATCACCTGTGGATCCAGTGATGTCTTGATGCTTTTTCTTCACCCTGAACTTCTCAGTGGTGAGGAACCTGAGGCTGTTCAAAACTTTTAACCATGTACATGGCTTACCAAACAAAGGAATTAATGCTCATGACTACGCAGTTCTCTTCTTCTATTGGTTAAATTACTCCCTCACTTCTATTGCTGATTAGTCCACATGCTCAGTCTTTCTCTTTGTTATAGTTGGTGGGTTTCTTGAGTTGGTGGGTCAAAATCTCCCCCTGCCAGATTTATGTAATACCCAATTGGAACTGATTCAGCATGTTTGCTGAGTTGGCTTCCCTTGTGGTCCATAAATTCTTCATTCTTTGTGTCCATTATCAGTGATACATTGTTCTCCCTCAGTTTTTTAACCTCCCCCTAGGTCTGAAATAACCACCAGACAATAGTACCACCTTTATCTTATCTCAAGGTCTTGATAGGAGTGCTTCTCTTACAGTTCAAGTTCTGGGTGTCTGTGCAGGGATGTTTTGGAGGGCTTTGGTGTTAATTAGTGGTCAGAGATGCCATCTGTCCCATAACTTGGGATGGTCTCTGTTTAACCAGTGATATGTGTATTGAGCAGTTGCTTTACACAGTTTGCCACAGTGGGCATTTCTGCCCAGATGTGTTAATCAGGATGAGCTAACCAGAGCTCACCTCTGCCAGCCTGGAGTTCATGCCATCCTGTCACTCCCTTCTGTGCTTCTCTCATGGCAAAGTCTTTCTGTGGCCTTAACTCCTTACAGCATACAACACTATTTTGACCTTATGAGTGAGTCTGTGACACAATTCTTGCAACTCTTTTAAAATAAACCAGTAATACATAAGGCCTTACAAACAGTGCGTAGAGAAATCCAGCATTATTCTGTTTGGCTTTCGTACATTTCTCATACTTCCAGATGTAATATTATCCTAAGTGACTTTGGGAGCCTATTGCTGTTTCTGGGGCATGGCACAATGTATGAACTACCTCTCCAGTACTCTATGCGTCTGGAATTGCTTTGGGAATGGTTCATGTAATCATATTCATGATACGTCAGAAAAAGTGTTTTAAAGACTAATCATGATATTAGTCCAAATTCCTTCCTGGGAGACCTTAAATGACTAATTTAGTAGTTATCAGAAACATTCAAACTCTCTAGGCTTCTGATGCAAAAATTGTTTAATATGGACAAAGGGCTTCATTGTTGATCTACTTTTATAGAAGTCTAGAAGGGCTAGAAGGCATTAAGGAAATAACAAACAGAATTCCCTTCTGAGTTGTGTCAATATAAACATGTTTCAGAAGCCCTATGCTAGTTTAAGTGTTGCAATTTTTTTTGTTAACAATGTCACAGCATGTCACTGAAACCTTCAGTTGTCTATACTGTATTCCCACATCTGCAATTATCTCATTTCACTAGCATGAAACTTCATTAATATAGAGTATCTCATGCTGTCGTGTTCTGAACACTAAGAAGTGAGGGAGAGGTTTCAGACGAGAACCTGAAGCCTTGTAGTTTGGTTCATTTGTGGCAGTTTGTCAATATATCACCTAAAGGTTTTGTTCTGCTCATAGTGTGAGGTTATGACTGTCAAGAGGATTTCTATAAAATGAATTTTTGCCGCCTTCTAGGTGTATCTTGAGCTGAAGAAAGATCAAGATTGGTATATTTATAGCTCAACATAAGAACATCTTTGGCCATCACTGTCAATATATGTAAAACTTGCGTGGAACAGCATGAAAAGACTCTTAAAAAATAAAGAAGTAGGCATACTGCAGACACAGCAACCAAAAAACCCCCTAGCACACAGAGCCACTCGGTGGTTTTCATTATGTCTCTCTTAAAAATTCTATGTTCAACCAAGATGTCCATCCTATTTAAATACTAGCATTCATTGCATGGCCAGTTGTTTTTCTTTTTTTAAGTATTTGTTGCAATTGACAGAAGAGTTGAAATCTTGCGTCCATTGATGCTTAAAGATAATTACCATTTTACAAGGCTTCTCTTTGAATAGTTAAGGATTTTTGTGACCTGATAAAAATACATGATCTTTGCCCAACAGACCACATATTACTGGTAGACACAGATATTGCTTATCCATATGTACCAGAAATATTCTCATAAGTTTTGGATGAAATGGTCAGTGGCGACAAATTCAAAAACCTTGTTCTCCAGTGCTGCAGCATCACATACATATATTTATGCAACAGAACAGTAGTCACTGGTTTCTTGTTTCTCCCACACAGAGTAATGTCAATCCTCCTAAAGCAGAGTTGTCTTATTTAATTTGTTAATCACAGCATTTGTCTTCTGAAATTTGATATAATTTGATGACAATTGAAATCACCATTTTACATTTTTCTTCCCCAAATTAGACTGACATGCTAGGTAGAATGATTGCAATTAATTTTCTCTTAAAATTTATCAAGTAGGAATGTCTATCATAATTCATGACTATGTGACTGTAAGAGATTTTCTTGTTTTTCAACTGTCTATTTTCCATGAAATTGAATTAAGATATTTCTTACAACTAGCAAAATTGCACTGACATTGCATTGACTTTTATTGCCTAGAAGCAGTGCATTAGATCTTTATCTGATTAGAGTAATGGCTACCTTATTGATCACATCAGTATTATCCTTCTCTGAGAGTTGTGTAAAAATCATCATCTTACAGAAATAACTTACTAACTATGGAAATTATTAGTATGCTGGCCACTGGCTGGCTGAGTCAGACCATGCCCAAGTTAGCAAGGCTTCCTTTTATTCAAGCTTGCTCTCCTTTGTACTGTCAGAAAGTTCAAATAAGATACTTTTCACCAGATTCTTCAGAAACTCTGTCTTCTGTAAATTTGAATTGCCTTCTTGATCACATATAAGAGCATCTGACAGGCATAATAGAGATGAAACTTGCAGTGTCGCTTTTGATTATTTAAAATTTAAATTTGTTTGTTCAAATATACTGTGAATAGTTGTGGATACCATTAGAATTTTCTTTTGCCATTTTAGAAGTTTCAATGTAGTGCATTCCTGTATTATGTATTTCCTAATTTAAGCTTCATAATTTTATTTTTAAATAAATTTCTATAAATAGAATTTCTAAATAATAATTTAGCTACATATAGAAAAACATTCCTAACTACTGCTATTCTCAGAATCTTGACTTTCAGGTGTCTTACATGACAAGTGAATGCTGCAAAAATCTTAGAATAAAATTTTGAGATGAATCAGTGGAGAATACTTAAATAGATGTTCTGTAATCCTTGCAGTTAGTGAACCTGTCACCTCGAACTAGAAACCATATTTCAGAGCAAGGGATCATGGGTCAGAGGATACTGAGCTGTCACTTACAGGCATAATTATTCACAAAAAATAGAGTTTTATTTTTAAACCTAGAAACATAGCAACAGGTTTGTCCTTAATACTTCTTTAGAAATGTATACTTTAGAACTTCAGAATTACCAAGGTAAGAATTACTGATGAAACAAAAGGAATTAATTTTTGTGCTTGAAGTAAAACCAACATAAACTATAACAATTGTCCAAATTAATTCCACAAACCATGTATCAGATAGCCCAACAATTATATCGCAAACATAGTACTTCCAGCTAGTGCCTTAAAAAATTAATAATATTTGTACACACTTGTCCTCTTTCCAAAGTAAACCAAACTAGAAATTTTAAAAGTGTATAATGGTAGATAATTATTCTTTCACTAGATTAAAGTTCCTTAAAAAAACAAACGAGCAAATGAACAAAACCCCTTACACTTTAAGTAGGTATGTCAGATGAAAAGTGAGATAGAGTCACAGCAGACACTGCAGTTATTCTATCACCACAATTTTTACTTACTTTTACTTTGAAGATGAAAGCGTTAAGTTGGGGAAGTCAACACAAGAGTAGGAGAGTGAAGGAGCAGTCGGAAAAATGTGAAGGAAGAGAGTCTGTAAATAGCCACAAAATTGGGGGTTTGTAGGTCCATTTCTTTTAATAAGTTCCTCCTATATTTTATAGAATACGTGCTTCCTGCTTCAGCAGAGCATTTATTTTATAACATGCATCTGTATGTCTTATAGTGTCCCTCAATGACCTTTGGTGGAACAGGGAGATTCAACAATTAGGTCCTTCCCTTAGCAAGTCTCAGTGCAGAAGTAATGTTATGAATATTTTCTGATTCCTTTTCAATGCAATAAGTTTTCTTTACCTATCTTTATCTGTAGACTGTTTTGTGATAGCCTGAGAGAAACTCCTAGGTCATACTTTCCTATTTTTGTCAATATTCATCATTGTACAATCAATAATTTATCAGCTGCTTTCCTTCAGCAACACAAACTAGTGACACAAAACCAGCTCAAGTATATCTGTGTTATTCATGGCTGCCTCAGTCACTCACTGTTATTGTGACATCCCACCAATGCCTATATATGCAGTTATCATGCTGCTACCATGGACCTTTGGCCCAAAGCTGTGCTGTAAGTCACTGGTGCCCGTTTTGTGCAATTCATTTTACTAAGTACATACACTATGTCCTGGGAGAAGTGCATTACAGCAATGAGTAAAGAGGCAGAATCTTAAAGGAAAAATAATCTGTTTGCTGTTTTATTGTAAGCAGTAGTTGTCAAACTTGTGCATCATTTATTGTTGATCTCATTCTGGTGCTTTTATTGCAGGTGTTACCTTGCTGTATGAATGGTCTGAAATGAGATAGAATAAGATTATTACCAGCATAGAAGAGACATGACAACACTCCTATCCGTAGGAGGATGAGTTGCTCTGGGAGAGGAATGTACTCCCAGAGGAATTGAAGGCTATTGTAAACATTATATCTTTCACCGAAACAGATAACTTGATTTAGAGATGAGGGCACCTCCTTGGTTGTGCTTTCTCTTGAGCTGTATTAGCAAGTATTCAGAAAGTGAAGGGAAGTAATCCTTCCCCTCTGGCATTTATAAGACTGTGTCTGGAGTACCACATCTACTTTTGAGCTCCATAGTACAAGATGATCTGTGACACAGTCATGGAAGGCTGAGGGGAGTGCTAATTTTGCTATAGAGGTACGTCAGGGGAGGGTACAGAAAAAACAAAATCAGCCTTCCCTAGAAGGTGCACAGCAGTAGGACAAGGGACAGCAAAACCAACTTGGAGTTACTAAGGGCTGATTAGATATTAAGGGAAAAGGAATTGACACTGGGTGTGGTCCAACACTGATGCAGGTTGGCCACAGAGACTGTTGTATCTCTATCACGGACATATTCAAAGCAAAACAATATAAGGCCCTAAGCAACCTGGGCTAACTGGACCTGTTTAGAGTAGGAGGCTGATCTGGATAACCTTCTCAAGTACTTTTCAACATGTAAGCCTTAGATATCAATTATTCTATGGCAGAAGACCAAACCACAGCCTAAAAAATGTTTTACAATATGAAACGAAAGAGATGAAGAGAACACTACAGAATTTTATATCCAAATTTTCTAATCTGTGAAGCAGATGCCAGTATTTGGATCACAAGGGGAAATATAAAACCATTAAAATATGTAAAAGTATAGTAGTATACATGTTTACCAAAATTCTTGATTATTATCAAATTAGCTAAGGAAATAATATCACATATATAGTGAATTTTAGATGTTTTTATTGTAATTGTGCTTGTCATTGCAGTACATTTACATTGTAATTGATACACTTGGCTTAAGGTGCTCTTTGGCTGCTCTACTGGCATAGTATTTTATCTTATTTGTCAGCCACAGCTTGTGATATGTTATGACATGACATAAAGCTGTGCAACATAAAAAAGGGGAGGAAAAAGGCGAGTAATCCACTCTGACATAATATATCTAGTGCAAAACAATTTTTTAATTCGAATTCAAGCCTCAGAACAAAATACAACATATCAGTTGTCAATCATTACTTGTGTTAATGCAAATATATTACTTCCTAAAAGAAAAATAAGGCTTCAGAGATACTATTTTTATTTTGTTATAAACTGTTATTTCCTCGGGTTTTATTATATAAGGCGATTAGACTTCCCACATAAAGCACATTAAAAGTGCTCTTCCAAAACTGTCTTTGTTTTAACAGCATACTTTTTGAATTACTGTGCACATTTCTTTTCCATCATTATGGCTACTATGGTAGAAGGTAAAAGTATTTGTTAAATCCTAAAACTAGCAGATGAAGTTGCACTAATTTGAATCAAAACAAATGCTGGGAAAAGAATGGAGTTGGAAGCAGTTTCTCTAAAAACAAAAAATACCCTTTGAAGAAATAATTTCAGTATATTTCCTCTTATAATGTTCATGACTATAGCATCTCCCTCCCATATGTCAATAAATTTATCGTCACATATACATTTTCAAAAAGAATTGTATTGCATGTTGTTTTTCCACTTCTTGACAGCCTATCCTCAATCTACTGCAGTTCCTAAGTTTATAGTTACGTAGCTACAGGATTTTAATATTTCTGGAAAGAATGTATATTTGTATCCTCACACACAGATTATATATCACTTCTAATTATTTCTTGAATGCACATTATTTTAAGGACTTTATTGACAAAAACTTTAATGCCTTTTCAAGTATGTAGCTGATAGATTTATAGCATTTTCATGGAAACCAGCACTTATGTTTAAAAGATAGTGCTTCCGGTAATAGAAGAATGATTGTCTCTGTAATACACTTAATGTGCAATCAATTGTTCATTTGCATAGTCAGTTTCATATGCTTAGATTTTTTTCTTTAGATATAATTGTAGCAATAGTCGAAAGGAGAACTAAATACTTGGATTAGCACAGATAATCTCAAACCACAATGGCAAAGAATATCAGAGAGAGGAAGAAATTGTCAGCTATCTCCTCTGGATGATTTCATAATGCATGCAACCTAAGGTTACATGCATGAATGTTTAAATGGCTCTTCTATTCAAAAATCAAGTATGGGCATAATAGGAGATTGGTATCATTCTATATAGGATTTTAAATTTGAAGAGTGTTTCTTTAATCAAGACTCAAACTAGTTTCATCAAACAACCCAAGTGATTTGCTAAGCAGAGAAAGTATTGTTCTGAGATTTGTCTTGGATATGTTTAAAGAATCATAATTTATGTATAAATTCTTGTGAGCTTGCAGTGCTTACTCTCTGTTGAGTGCATATATACCTTTATAACAAATAGACGAGAAAGTGAATCCTTTTATAGTAATCCAGTCTTTGCCAGTTGTATTTTCCACAACGAAATTATGTACTTTGATTTAAGTATACTTCAATGAGAATATCGGGGGCTTTATAACACAACAAGACACTGAGTTTCCCTGATATAGATATAACATCAGTAGTGTGTACTGTATTCTTATTTGACATGTCCCATACAATATAGGTTCTAAGAAGCCTGGTATGACAAGTTTTTCTTTTGTGGTTTTGAAGTGGATATTTTTTGTATTAAACAGGCTGGAAAATCTACCTATTTATATATACATTTTTTTTTGCACGACTTTGTATTTCTATAATAAAAATGTTTGATTGCCTTTCCATAGCAAAAATGCACCTTAAAGGCAGGAAAGCTTTCCTTTCATTTTTCATTTAACATTCTCTTTTTTCTCTTGGAAATCTGTGTGAAACTAGCAGTCTCTCTCTGTCATTTCTTCCTTTGACTTTTGAATGATTCATTATGATAAAGATTAAAATACAGTGAAGGACAAAATTACGCCTAACTTTTTATTCATTGAAGGATTTCTCTTCTAATTTAAGTTCTGAGTTTTCCAGGTGGAGTTTCAGCATTTAGACTTAAGTTTAGTAAGCTCTGTTTCCTACAATCCTGTGTCCCCTTACCTGGAAGAGTTTGAGAGACCTGTCTCACTCCTGGTCATGTTTGAGTGAAGTCTGGGGCCCATTGACTCAGCAGTTATTCCACTCTCTAATTTAAGAATGCCCATCCAGGTAGACCAAAAAATTCCAAGGGTAGTTTAGGGGCAAGATATCTGTGTTGTTCTGCTCTTACACTACAGGACTTTCTAATCATCTGCAGTGGCACAGCTACAGTAACAATTCCTCTTCTTTTAAGATTTAGTCTTCAAAGAATCATCATTCTGGAATGATCCCATTAAGTAATTCAAAAAGGAAAATAATGTTGCTTGTAAAAATGCTAGCAGGGAAAACTGAAACATCCCTACAAATAATGTCAGAGATGAGAGGAATTTACAAGACTGATCCCCAAAGTTATGGTTATTAATGTAAGACAACTTTTTCTAAAGAAATAATAAGTAAGAAAAGAGGAGCAATGAAAATAAGGCAGGTTGACCTCAGCTGGCTGCCATATGCTGCTATCTCATTCCCCCTCCTCAACAGGATGGGGGCAGAAAAGATAAAAAACTAATGGATTAGGGAAAAAAAGGCAGTCTAATGAAGGAAAGTAAAGAAAACAAGAAACAAAGTAGAGCAAAATTACTTATTCTCTTATTTCCCACCAGCAGGCAGAGTCCAGCCACTTCCCAAGAAGGAAGATCGAGTATGTATTACAATTACTTCAGAAGAAAAACGTCTCTGTAACAAATGCCCCCTCCAGGCCTTCCTCCTTTCTCTCAGATTTATTGATGAACATTACATCATATGGTGTGGAATATCCCCTTGGTCAGTTTGGATCAGTTGTCCTGCCTGTGCCCCTTCTCAACCTCTTGCTGGTCTTGTTCTGCAACCTCCTGGTCTTGAAGAAGGGGTTGGAGAGTCAGCCCTGATGCTGTGCCAGCACTGCTTAGCACTAGGAGAAGCACTGGTGTATCAACACCTTTCTACCTGCCAATACAAAACAGCTCTATGAAGGTTGCTATGGTTAACTCCATTCCAGACATGCTCAATACAGAAAGTTTGGATATTTGGTGGTTATTCATTGTTTATAGAGAAAATGAGAGTGAGCCTAATACACCAGGATGTCAGCTTATGTATCAATGACTTTTACAAGTTCATCTCTTATGTAGACAAATACAATCGTTCCTCATGTCTATCCACTGAGGGCTGATACCATATAATTTTATAATCAATTGTATTTCATCATATTATTCCTCCCTGTCCATTTATTTTCTGGTTCACTTTCTTTATATTGCAAATATAAGTGCAAGCTTGTCACTGTCACTCTGAGGTTGATTAGTCCATCTTCTACCTTCCTGTCATCTCTAACGCATTATCACAAATATTAGTGCAGACCACCAATCTGTGGTGGCTTCCATCATGCTCCTCAGATAAGCACAACCAGGATTTTTCTACTGCTTCCCATCATTCTGCCTATAAAGACATAAGCGGTTTTAAATTTTTTTCTCTCCAAAAGTCTCCTTAGGTCTTTCTTGTCACGTTGCATATATGAAATTTCTAATAGGCTAAATGTTTTGTGCTCTTCTCTACTGCAATTTTTCCTGTAATTTGTTTAAATTTCCTTTAGGACAATTTTCAATCTCTGTTTGTACAGCATGAGGCTCAATGGAGTGAGTTGTGGTCTCTGAACAGGACTATGTGTTATCCTGATAGCATACTGATAAAGGAAAGCCCACATGATTCACAGCCAAAGGTGGGTAGTGAGTTGTTTTTTTCTCCAGTTCAACTACTTGTGACTTATCACTAGGAGCTTTAGACAGTTTCTAAATTAATGAATTAATAAATGGAATTAAAGGCAGTTTTTGTTATAATGATGAACGTTTACAGATTTG
This sequence comes from Grantiella picta, assembly GCA_013397955.1. Lineage (NCBI taxonomy): Eukaryota > Metazoa > Chordata > Aves > Passeriformes > Meliphagidae > Grantiella > Grantiella picta. The sequence goes on from VZRM01008648.1 coordinate 808,932, forward strand.
TACTAGAAATTAATAAAGAAAATAATAAAGAAAGATGTAAGTACTACTTAGTGTAGCAGTGTGTCTGATTGGCACTGCATATCTGCCTTCCCTTATCCCATATTCAGTTAATAGCTAGAAAGTTCTTTACCCGCAGTGTTATTACTGGGTTTTAAAGTTCTGTATCTGCCCCTCTTCCACTCCTATTCCCCAGTTTATCTGCCAGTTCTGTATCCCTCTTGTCCCTATTGGCCCTCCTGTGTAAACCCCTCCCATTTCTCCATCCCTCTTAACCCGATGTTCGCTTCCGTTCGCGGCTCTCTGCTCCTTGGAACCCAGCTCTATCCTCCCCCTCGTTCCGTTCCGGACCCAGCCGCCTTCTCCTCCCCGCTGTCCCACCAATAAACCCTGGGTTCTAAAAGCTGAGAGACTGCATTTCCTTCATTCGCTGAGGCTCCTATTATCCTGTCTTTGAGAAGCCAGCTCGAGCACAAGCTCTCCAGTCCTGGATCCGCTCCGCCCACGGTAGCGTGGTGGGCACACGGGGGAATCTCGTTTTTCTGGGGTTTTAGAGATTCCTCTGCCTCCCCAGAGCGAGAAAACCTCAACTTAGTGGTTTTGTATTCAGTTTAAATCAGAGAAAAGGAAAAACTTTTAAATAATAAATCATTCAGTGTACAGTTTGTTCCTGCTTGTTTTGGTAGAGCCTGGTTCTATTGCCACACTGGGTTGCTTATACACACAAGATATTATTTCACAGTGTGGTATATGAGCCAGTAAGGAGGAAAAGTTTGAAGTGATGGTTGTTTGGAATATCTATTTTTGTTAGTCAAGTCTTGCAAACAGGCTTTTCTTGCCAAGATTTCAAAACCTGCTATTAACAACTGTATTCTCTCCATTGCTCATGTACTGAGGGAATGTAGTCAGTTTGCATATTTCATAAACGGAAGGAAAAGTGAACAAAGGAAAAAAATAAATCAGGAAGCAGTCCATATTTCTAAAGGCATTGCCAAAGGGTTTCCAGCCTGATGACTGTTTAAAAGAAAACAAACCAACAAGCCAAAACAACTTTTGTGACATTTTAATCTCAGTATAACATGTCCATTATCTGCCTGAGGAATGCTGAGTGAGAGATTAAGTATGTTTACTAACTTGAGATCTAATTAAAAAGCTGTGTGACGAAATTAAGGAACACATTTCTTATTAAAAAAAAATTCTCTAAATTAAATTCTAGCTGCTGACAGAACTTGGACTGAGAATAAAGCTTAGGAGTTATAGTTTCTTCAATACAATGTTCCTGTTGAAGACAGACATAGTAATGTTCCAGTCTGCGACAGATACATAAAATGTATTCATTTAAATGAAAATACATGTAGAAATTTTCTCTTATGCCTTACCCAGGTCCAGCAGAATAGGCAGGTATTTGGTATTTTGAAAACAAGAAATTTTTAAAGAAATACCTTTATACTCAGAAACTGTCATGTTTGTTGTTGAAGTAATTGAAAAGGCAATTGAAGGCTTTCAGGAGATTATCAGCATTTTAATGAGTCAAATATTTGCCTTTTGCTAATACATTAGAATCATGAGCCTGATTTCTTAAAATTTCCAACTTAAAAACTTTCCAGTAAAACATTCAGAAGTAAGTTCAGAGGCAGATAGAGAAACTAAGTTCTTAGAGAAAAAAAAAATAATGGTTCTCGGGGCACAGGCACAAATTTCCCTGGGTTTATTTATGCCTGCAAGTGTACCATTAGGTTATGTCTGCCTCGATTTTAGTTTGACATTTGCTGGAGTAATTCTCATTACAAAAATTGTTACAAAAGTAACAATGTCATGGTATCAAAGAGTGTGTCTAAGGTTGGTAAGTGCTAGTGGGAAAGCTGCCTGAAGCACTTGCTTCAATTTTTTTGCTAATCTCACTTGAATGATCATTTTAACTATTTTTTTTCCCCTCAAATTTTACCTATGTACTTATTTTTGAAAGACTGCTGATTTACAAGCATAAAAGATCCTGTAATCTGTTTCATGAACATTCCAGTCTTTTTGAGTCTTTATTTCCTCCAGCAGCTTTTCTTTTTAAGAGTTTTTCACTATAACATCGGTCTTCCCTAGTTCTAAGTAGGTTAACCATTGGTGGTGTACTTTTTCCTTATGTGCATTAGTTTCTGTTTTCCTCAAATTCCATCATTACAGTCCTTCTAATAGAGACAAAGTGGTCAAGTTAACTCCATAGCTCTTATATGAAAGGACTTAATTTTCTCTTAATTCAAAAGCAGTGAATGAATTTAAAATGTTTCTCTCTCAATATTTATAGTATAAATTTGTGTTAAATCAATATTAATAAAGATGTTGTAAATAACATACACAAAATTGTAAAATCACAAAAAAAACCCTCTAAGATTATTGAGTCTAAATGCTGACCCAGAACTGCTGTGTTCACCAGCAAACCATGCTCCAAGTGCCACATCCACACCCCTTTTGAACACTTCCAGAGATGGTGACTCAACCACTTCCCTAGGCAGCCTGTTCCCAATGCCTGACAACCCTTTCCATGAAGAAATTTTTACTAATATCCAATCTAAACCTCCCTTTCTTCAACCTGTGGCCATTTCCTCTTGTCCTATCACTTGTTACTTTTGAGAAAAGATTGACCTCTCCCCTTGCTACAGCCTCCTTTCAGATAATTGTGGAGAGCAGTAAGTTCCCTCATGAGCCTCATTTTCCTCCAGAGTAAAGAACTTCAGGTCTCTCAGCCATTCCTCGTAAGACCTGTACTCTGGACACCTCTCTGTGTTGGTGAAAACACAGGAAATTTATTGAAAAACTCATTGATATTAGGGTTATTAGATGAGCCACAAATTAGAATGGTAATTTTAGGTAGAATAGATTGAAAATAAGCCTATATTTAAGTGCATTGCAGAGCAGAACTTGTGGTAACTACTTAAGGCGTGGTTTTGTTTCTCTTAGGTATGTTTTAAGAAGATAATATTCAAGATTTTAGACTTTACCTAGATAGATTACTCAAAGAGTGATAAGAATACTATCTTTAACAAATAAGTTTGTCAGCTGTTATATATTGATTTTAATGTGTCATTTTAAATGTCCCAATATTATTAAATTTTAAGCAAAGACTTACAGAAAAACCTGTGAAATGTAGGTCTAAATTGCAACAGAATTTTAGCTTAAATATATAAATGAATATATTTTTTAATTTATTCAGCTATTTTCAAAGCACCTATTTTTCTTGGAAAATTTAATAGTGGGACTAAAAGTTTGAATATATGACTCCAGTGAATACATACTCTGGAAAGAAATAAAAATGTGGTCACAGGAAGAAAAAGGCATGTGCCTGCAACAGTTCTCAGAAATTCTGCTTGTCTTGAAAGAGACAGGAATAAAACTATTAATGACACCACTGGTCAAAAACATTATTCATTAATTTGGAGACTGGAAAGATTCGGGTTGGATAGATTTGCTGGGTATTCTTTGTGTCTTCTTCTGAGTCTTACTTTGAGGCAGGCAAATATTCAGGTTGTATACACAAGTTCCTTTAATAACATGGTGGAAAGAACAAAGCTGGTCTGTTTTACATAATTCCAAATCTTTTATAGCTTGTTGAGGATATTTAGTGGTTGTCTGGAGTGCCAAACATAGTTTTTAATCCTAATTTCTTTGTTTGAAAAGTATATTCAATGAAACAATTTCCTTAAAGTCCATATGTCATCAGCAGTATCTACTTTCTAAAACATCTTTTCTCTGAAATGAACTTAAAGATCATTCACTGGAAAGACTGGGTCATTTAACAAATAGAAAACTGCTGGTGACTTCATGATTTTGCTAACTGACATCTAATCCATATTGCTGTTATTTCTCCATAAGTGTCTGATAGCTGATACTGAGGCCGAACTGATGAGAATAGATCTTTAATGTATTTGAGAATTTACAGATATTCAAACTGAATCAGAGTCACAGTGCTTCTTAATTTTACACTGCAATAATTTTCAAGTTTTGAGGAGCCAGTGTAGCTCGGATACATGACCAAAAGTAGAAAAGATGGAAAATGCTAATATCCCATGGCAGAAATACTTAAATATTACCACTTAACATTTTATGAAATATAATAGCCTATGGTGCCCAGGTGGCTTCCTCCCCTGGTATCTTGATTAAATATTTACTTTGTTTAAGAGTCAACACAGGACAGAAAAAGCTCAGAAAATGCATTTTTAAACATTCTCTAAAGGTTCATATTAAAAAGGAATTTTAAATAGAACTCTGTAAAATTTATTTTATTTGCATTATAAGAAAATATTTCATATCATGTTTCTTGAAAATTTAGGCAGTTGCACAAGCTTAGGTTTTGAATTATTAATTTACAGATATTTGCTGTGTACAGACATAGAGGGGGTAAAAAAACCACCAACCAAAAAGAAAGAAAAAAACCCAGATCTTGTTTCAGATATCTTAAATGCCAATAAACAGTTACAAATAAATTACATCAAGCATGGCTACATGAGTTCATCATAATCCCATGAGAGAAAGTAATTCTCTTTATTTTGGACAGGTGTTCAGAGCAACCTGATGTAATTGAAAATGTCCCTACTCATTGCATGGGCATTGGACTACATGATCTTTAAAGGTCCCTTCCAACCCAAAATATTCTATAATTCTATGATCTGCAATTTATTATTTAAAAAAATGACATGCAAGTTTTGGGAAAGAAATTTTTGTGAAGGAAGACTATGAAAAGGAATATTATTGCAAAATTGCAGTAACATCCAAATCAACCTACAATAGTTTATGTTCCTTTTTGCTGAATTATTCTCAAACAGAGATGGTGTTTCAAATTTTGAGGAATTTCAAAGAATGGAAGAGATTAAGTATCTACCTTTATTTAGATGGAAAATACAGACATAAGTAAGACTTGTCAAAAGATAGACAAGTTGTCTGTGGCTAAGTCATAAGAGAAAACCTGTTCTTTCTCTGCAGGATTTGCTCAATAACTACTATCAAAACGTAATCTTTCTTACTATTATGGCAAAATAAAGCACCAGTTGTAATCTGAATGCATCATTTATTAAAGGTTATCATGCGACTTGATCTCTTTTCTGGAATGACTAGAAGGCAAGATTTCCTTTTGCATCTGTTTTGTTTGTACTAATGTGATAAACAAACAAGCATAGTAGGAATCACACTAAAATAAACACACTTCTTTTTCACAAGCCACAGAAGGATGGTTTGATAGTAAGATATATTTCCAGCATTGCACCACTGTCAGTCTTAAGCAAAGATGGCTAGTTTCCAAAGAATGTCTGAATGGACCTAAACCTCATGAGATTAGACATATAAGACAATCTTGTTAGCCCTAACATTTTATGTTTCTAGCATAAATTTTTGTTCCATTTTAAAATTATTAAAATTGGCAAACTACTGTTTGAGCTACATCTTTAAAAATCAAATTCATTATAGACAGTAAGAAAAAAAACCAAAAACCCAACATGATTCAAAGCAGAACAGGAGATTAAAATATCCATCATGAAACCATGAGGGAGGCCTTTCCATGTGAAAGAGACAGAAGATAAAGCTTGGAAATGTGCCTCAGGTGAGCACTATGTTGTCAGCACAGACAGTTTTGCCCATAGAGGAGCAAAACATTGCTAACTGGTTTTCTTAGCTGTGTCACTGGTCTCCTACCAATTAACAAAAACCCAAGCCACCCAACAAAAAACCTCAAACAAACGAACAAACCACCAAATAAACAAAAGCAAAAACAGAGTCAAAGTTCACTGTCAAAAAAAACATTCCCAGTCAATCCTGGCACAGAAATTAAGGTGAATCAAACCAATAGCTACTTCAAAGACTGATAGCTCTTAGGGGTTTGCTTACCCAGCAAAAAAATGTGATTAATAAGATGGAGTTGCTCTGTGATCAGTTTTTAATGTCTGAAAACTGGTAAAATTGCTGAGTTTAAGAAAGAAAAAAAAATTATTTTTGACAATTTAACATGAGCTCTTGCAGTCCAGTGCTATACTTTGAAATATATTTGCCAACAAGTCACTGTCACTTATTTCTCTTGCTGTTTTGAAGGTCCTGTTATTAAAGCATTATTCCTAGTGCAATTTGTATTTGTTCAGGTCTGGTGTATATAAGTAAAATATGCTGAGGGAAGAATGTGTTTTTTGAAAAACAAGCAGAATCACACTTTCCAGAAAAATAACAAAGACTACTTTAGAGATAACAAAGCTATCGTGAAAAAGATGCAAGGGTTTTAACTATATACCTGGCATAATCAGGTTTTTGCTTATTTCTTCCTTTATAGTCATTTGTTTCATGATCTTATTCATAGTTGATGTAATAATACTCTCTATATTTATTACAAAGAAAGCCCTGGCTCTTTTAAATGCTTGGGTATTGAAAAAATGTATTTTGTGTTGCAATGTACAGTTTCTCTTGAAATTTACAGCTTTTCTTTTTTGTGTTTTTTGTTTGTTGTTGTTTTTTCAGAAGACAGGGTGTCTTCCAGTTCTGCCTTTCAATAATACATAGGATCAGAAGGGTTTCTTATAAAACACTTCATATGTATTAAAATGCACAAATAGATTTCGTAGATCTGGATGTTTCTGTTTTATCATTCTGTCACCATTTTTTATGGACTTTGCAAACCAATGCTACAAACAACTTTCACTGAAGTTTCCTTAGTTGTGAAGCAGTTGTTATATCAGAGTCATAGTTGTCTTTCCGTAGAAGCAAATTTCAAAAAGAACCTAAAGGGAAGAAAAAATAGCAACAGGAAAAATTGACAATGATTTTATAATCCAACAGAATTTCTGTTGCTGTACTGCACAAAACTTCTTTTATGTTTGGAGGTTTTCTGATTTGGTTTGGTTGTTTTGTTTTTTGGTGGGGTTGGTTTTTTTTTTTTTTGTTTTTTTGGTGTGGGGTTTTTTTTTGTTTGTTTGTTTTTGGGGGCTTTTTTTGGTTTTTTTTTGTTTGTTTTGGTTTCGTTTGGTTTTTGGGGTTTTTTTGGGGTATTTTTGTGGTTTTTGTAAGGATGCACAAACTGAAATTGTGATTACCATGAATGTAGTTGTGGAATTAATCTTGTGTGCTAAAAGCAACAGTAACCATTAAAAAAAACAAAGCAAAGCAAAACAACAGTGTTTTTATTTGAGAAAGAACTAATTCTAGAATCATTATGTAGCAGGAAGGATGAAATATACAAAGGTTTTTTCTCTTCTATCACATAGTAAAAGAAAAAAAGAAAACTATAAAAATGAGGAGACTTTCAATGTTGGAACAGACAAACAAGCACAAAGGGAATTTGGTAAATGAAACCATCTATACTAAAAATCCATGCTGAGGACTTGGTTACTGGTGAGATTTAATTAACAACTCAGTACTGGCAGAAGAACCAATTATAGGAGCACAGAGATTTAACTAGGAAGGCTGAATTCTCAGCTGCATTTTTTAAAAAAGGTTCTTGTTTAGAGACAGAGGACGTTTTTGCTTTCTTGTTTGTTTTCAAACAGTAGCCAAACCACTGAAAATAATTCCAGGAAAGATTAGAAATTAATTTTATTTTGGACTGTCATCCAAATTTTAGAAGAGTTTCCGAATGTATTTTAACATGCTAATGTTAAAAACCTTAATAAAACGTGGTTCTCCCCACACATCTTTTCTATGCATGTTATGGCTGTTTCATTTGAGACATAGTAGCATGCTTATCTTTCTCTATGTACAGACCTAGGGAAACCAGAAAACATGAAAATTCATCCACTGGAAAATCATCAATAATTCTTCTTTATTTTTTAACACATATTCTCACCTTCAAATTTTCCACAAATATGTTTCTTTTCCTTTTTTATTACTAGATGATGCTTATTGTTAAACCAGATCCTTTTTATTGAACTATAGTATACTACTTGATCAGTGAAAAGAAGGTTATTGGTTGCTTTGTATTTAATATTTTGATCAGTAAAGCTTATTAAAATTTTAATTTATAGGCTGTCAATTCTGAAATGCACATGACTATAAATGCATACAAAGCTAATTTGTAGCACAAGTACCTGCTTAAGTGTCTACATTAATTTAATCCTCAAATCTCTGCCTTGTCAATGGATACAATATTAAATTTTGTTCAGTAATCATCAAACTCCTTAGTCATAAAGATCCAGTTTATCTCTTAGATCTACTGCCATGCACTAGAATTCTCTCAGGTGTTCCCAAAGACAAGCAAGCATTGAGTATGTGATACTTCTAGGACAAGAACTAGAAGTTCTAGAGAATCCGAATTTTCTGCAGTTTTCCATCTGCGAAGTCAATGTCCAACTGAGTTCTGAGTTCTACAGGCTATATTGTGTTTAATTCCAAATAATCGGGTTGGATCACTTTGTTCTCAACTACTGTCCTTACATTGCTATAAACTGGTACACAGAAAAATCAAGGTGAATTAAAACTCAGACATACAAAATTAGCAAGAGAGAAAAGGTCCAGAGCTCTTCATACCCAAAAAGTAGTGCTCACACCCACCTTTTGTATGTGTCAATGATCCAATTTTGTATGTGGTTTATGGCAGCAACCACATTCATGGTCTGATGGAGATGCTGTTTAGAGGAGGGTCTGGAGTCAGGAAAGGTGAAGACTCATGTGTTTTCCCTCAACGCATGCTCTAGACAAAGAAAGGCCATTTTATGCATTTTGCTCTTATGATGAATCCAGCCCTATCAGTGTGCCCATCTCATCAAAAAAGTTGTTGCTGTCTGCTGTTAATTAAAAATCTTGATTAGCCAACAGCATGTCTGTTTAAATCCTGTTTTGGTCTGACTTGCTGACTGGAAGCAAAACACTGGTTTTCAATATGAATCCCCAAATATCTTAGATTTTTTAGCATCTCATTGAAGCTGCAATTTTTCTCTTGGCCAGCCTGTATCTTCCAGAAAGTCATCAATTAATGTGTATAATTAATATACTCAATAGAGTTAATGATACTCATTATCATGATCATACAAGCCAGTGACACAAGAGAAACAGACATTTTGGATACCTGTATCTAGAGAGTTCTGATTATGATGTAATCTATGCGGATAATATAATCTGATTTGGTATCTGAACCGTAGAAATCCAGAGTTATTTGGGATTAATACAAGTATCAGTTGTTTTCAGTATGAAACAAAACACTGTGCTTCATTGTGAAATTAATGAGTAAACCCCAATAGTTATTTGAAAAAGCAAACTCTTACAGTTGAAATCTGAAAGATTTATCTGAAACAATGATATTTGACTTTATTATATCTATCCCTATTATACTCTGCCAGAATTGTTTGTTGAATTCTGTGTGGATTTTCTGTCATTAATTCTAGCTTAGTTGTTGTTTCACTTTGTGGGCATGTCCCAATGGTAGCAGTCATATTTCTATGTTATGAGAAAAGTTGCAAACTTAAAATTACTGTATGGCTGGTATCTCCGCAGGTTCTGAAATTCCATTTGGTCCAAGAAGTTCTGTAGTGCAGACATCAGTTTCCAAGTAGGACAGCATCTGCATGCTTAGCACAACAGGCAATAAAATTTAGCACTTTTCTAAGAAACAGATTTTTAAATACTCATAGTAATGAGTATAATCCCACAACATATATATCAAGAAAGCCCAACTTTGAGATTTAGGTGCTTTGTTCTCTGAAAACTACTGACTGTCTGTATTTAGAGCTAAAAATGGCTGTTCACCGTGTAAGGTGTTATAAAAGTCCCCATTGCTTTTCTAAGTAAATTATTTTTCTTGTAGCCTGAAGCTACAAGTACTTGAAGAATTAATAATGGTTTCAGCACAGGTCAGCATGTATCCTGCCAGCTCTCTCTCCCACTGAGCACACTAAGAATGCAGGACTTGTAACACCAGTGGGGTTTATTACATTTGCTTATAGTGAAGATGGTAGCAATCTTAAGTGTCTAGCAAAACAGGAGTGCCCTAAAAAGTTATTGCTGAAATACAATACCAAGAGAAGTGGAATTTTTCTGGACTCCATCAAAAATTTCTTGGAAGAACTGAAGTTATCAGGTACTCCATCAGTGCTCCACTGAGGAAGTTTCACTTCTTCCTGTGAGAACCAGACAAAATTAACGGATTTTACTTACCTGAAATTTTAGCCAGGAGTTTGAAAATCAAAATAGCAAAATATGATGTCAATTCATAGATGTCATTTGGTTAGCTGCTTGTTTATCAGTGCACTAAATAGTCATCTTTCTATTGGGTTTGGAAGATCAAGTGATGTTCCAGTACAATTAATGGGACTGGGGAGGTTGTGTTTTCTTTAGGTTTCCTTGTAAGGGTTCATGAAGCTGCTCTGGATTTAGAAGTTTTAGGAAAGTTTGATTAATAGGGCTGAGCACTTTTTGATTGGTTTTACTTTTCTTTCCTGGTATAAAAATGAGGCCAGAGCAGGATCCCATTATAGAAGTCACTAAGCAAACATATAATAAAATGCTAATCCCTGTCACAGAGACCTCACAACCTAAATAATTGCCTGACATTTCAACAATGCTAATCGAACTATATAAGTGAAATTTTATTCTCATTAGAAAATAGATATTTAAGCTTTAAGATATATGAATATGAATACAACTTGCCTCAGAAATTTATATATTTTAAATTATAATTTTAATAAAGATATTTAATTCTGAAATAATAGATGTTGTGTTATGGCAAGATGTGACATTTGTTAATTTAAGAAGTAGATTTTTGCAAATATTATTTTTTAGAGAACATAAGAGAAACTTTTTATAGAAACAACCAGATTATTTTCCATACAAAAAGACATTAAAAAGTCTCCTTTTAGTGATATCTTATATAAGCTTGGCACTGGATTTTTTCAATCATGAGTTAAATTACGGCGTTGTCAATTCTGATGATCAAATCTCATACACATACCAAGAAGAGTTTGTTTGATCACTGCCTTTATTTCTGTTCCATCCAAATTGAAATAATGAATTTTGTTTTGCAAAAGCTGTTCTGTCTCAGTTTAGATATGTCATCCTAATTTTAGTGATACTACCAGAATATCTGTGGGCAGTCCGAGCTCCCAAGAAGGATCTGTAATACATGAAAGCAGTGCTCACCCACAGTGATGTGTGCTGACAGCAGGTGGTGCTGCACTTTAAATTAAGGAAAACCGCAGCTCCCCCACCACATTTGCTTGGATAGAAAAGCATGGTTCAAGCTTCATCTGCCCTCCTTGGTATCAGGGCACATGAAACTTGAAGCATTCCTTTACTTTTTTTTTGTTTGTTTGTCTGTTTTTTTGTTAAATAAAAAACAAACACAAAATATATTTATGTGTTTATATATGTGGTACATGCTATTTCTGTTTTTCCAATTTAGAAGCCCTTGTGAGAGTTGTCCTCTTTGTGAGGCTTTGCAGAGCTAGCAGTCAGATGGTTAGTGTTCCAGTTAGAATTAATCTTCTCAGATGTGACACTCTTCTTATAGAGAAGAAACCTCCTGGTTATTTATTTAATGTTTTAAAGCCTGAGGTCGATAAGGCATATGGAGCTACCTACAGTGGAACAGCTCACATCTGTGACACGCTTTTCTTTGGTCATCATTGCTGTTTATAAGTGCCTTGAATTCATTATTTACTTTTTTTTTTTTTTTTAATGCCAGATCTACTGAAGGGACAGCAAGGCATAGCTATATTATATGATTTTCCTGGGAAAATGTTGGGCTTCTCTCCCCAGACAAGTACAACTCCTGCTCCTGCTGTATGGTTTAATTAAGAGATAGATCTGTAGATGGTGGAGAGGACTCTCTATGTAGAACTGAAGGTGAATTTAAATGTCTTTGACAGCAGTAGTCCAAGTAAGTAGTAAATTACAACAAATTACCACATTCCTAGAGGTTCTTGTGAAGATATCCCAGTGAAGAGCTTGTTATAAGAAATATAAACCAATTCATTTAACCTGTTTCAAGGCAGGGCTAACAGTCATGGTAATCAAATGCACAGAATGTTATCAATCTCTTGAGATTTATCCTTCCATAATAATTTTTATATACAAAGTTTCCTTCTGTATTCATCGAACTCCACTGGCAAACAAGAGGTTCAAATGGAATATCGTATTTTGGAAAAAAGACCTACATGCAATGTAAGAAAAAGTTCACATCCCTTTATGAAACTTAATATGCAAATTCTGCGATCTACTGGGTTAAAACATAGAGACTAAATCTAGGCATTTCCTGGTTGTGCAATGTTATGAATGATGAAGCACAAAATGGACTTGCTAATTAAAATCCAGCTGAGCATTATAAATGTATCACTACCACTGCATTGACTACATCTACAGACACTTCTTTTCTGTTTACTAAGGAAAAAAAAACCAAAATGGCTAGTCTTAGATCCTGATGGTATTTAAAAACAGCTACCGAAGTAACTTACTGAATACCTATTTAAATACTTGCCTGTTAAAGCTAAAACACATGAAAACCACAGTATTTATTGTGTTCAATTTACAGTCAAATGGATGTAAGGAAGAACATTATTGACAACCTATCACTTGGAGCTGGATGTGTGATACACTTATTCTGGAAACTTAGCGAGCTTTCAGTTCTATTGATAGAGAAGCAGAGAATGATGAATTCTTTCAATAAAAGCAGTTGTTAATATTAGGGTTAAACTGCTTACTGTGTTATTGTTGTTCTGCAATTCAAATAAAATAAATACTTGTTAATAAGGGACTGATTTAATTATTTTTTAACATAAATGAAGAAATAGAAGAGATTTCTTAGCATTTCTGCAGCTTTCTAATATATGCTAATTATAAAATATGTTTTGATTATGTAACTGTTTTCAGGACTGTTGTTCATGTTGAGGGTTTTTTCTTAGGTAGTATTAAAAATTAGGAGAAACAAAAATAAATGCAACATTTTTTTCCTTGCCGCACATAGCTAAGTTTTAATTTGACTTTTTAATATGAGTCGATTAAGACCCTACTGTTTCTCATCCTGTGAGATATGGTAGTTACTAACAGGAGAGCATGGGTTAGTATCTCACAGAGGATTTCATTGCTTTTAAAAGGCTTCTCTTAAAGACATATGATTTACATGCGCTTAAATTGTTATTTAATTTTTGGATAAAAAATATTTTTCTTTTTTTATTATATCTGAATATGCATCATTTTTGTTCAAAGTGAGTGTTACTACAGAAAGATGTATACTGGAAAAGAATATCCTGAGTTTGCTGGTGCTAAATTAATAAATTTTGCAAAAGTTTAATTAAAAAAGCCAAAACAACAAACAAACAAGCATGCGATATGCAAGCTCAATATCACCTCCTTTCAATAATGTTTTTTCATCATATGCTAGACCTTGTTTAAAGTTAAACATTTACTAAACTCCTTCTTTGGTGCTGATGTTTTATTAATCATCTTACAGGTGATCAATAAAATATTATTCCATTAAAATTTCAGAAAATATTTGGAATTATTTTATGCTTGCAATAAATGTCACTGAAGTTCACTGCAGTTCTTTTGGAACAAAGTTGAAACAGTCATTAGCAGGGAAACCCAGAAACAGCTTGTACAGCTTTAAAAGTATGCCTGTCTAGACAGCAGATGAATGGAGAAGAAATTCTTCCTGCATTGGCCTTGAGCAAACTCTACACAAAATCACAAGCACTTATATAAGCCAAGACTGCAGTGACCAGACAGGAGAACTTAAAATCCTCACACTAGATTATATTTTATGCAATCATGACTTGTTTACGTGTTATAGATGAATGTATATCTTATATGTTAGGTACTCTGCAATGGTATAATACATGGTTCATGGAACTCCAATGTTAAAAATTTATACATAGAAAGAAATAACCCTAGAGAAGGAGTAATGATAGTATTCTTCCATCTCTCATTGTGAGCTATTCTTGGCAGAAAAAATAAGCTGCAGGACAGAGCCATTAATCTGATCTTTGGTACACTCAGCAACATTTGTAGTGGTCCTGCAGGCTGACAAGAACTGTGAGCCTTCCCTAGTGAATTCTTTGTACTTGCTTCCACAGTGTAGACCAAAAGGCTTGGTTTTTTTACAGGGAAGCCTCCCTCTTCCTCCAAGGAATTTCTGACAACCTAAATAGGCTATGAAACGTAGTGAGCAAAGAGACATGGAAACTCCCAACACTTGGCTCTGTCCTGCAGTGACCAAGAAACACAGCAATGTTGGCTTATGGCTTTCACTTCCTAGAGGCAAGGGAGCTCTTGCTCAAATATTCCCTCCCTTTCCTCTTCATTAATGTGGAGGCAAATATTTACTCTGGTAGATGTTCGCACTTACAGTCAAAATATGGCATGAACTGAACTGAGAGCATATATCTGCACTCTTAATTCATATGTAGTATAGCTTAATCCATAGTGAAAGAGTTCAGATAAATCACATTACTTCACAATTGTTGCAAGCTAAGAACATACAGTATATGTGAAAAGTAGCTCAGCAGATGGATGCTTGGTAAGCCACAGTAACTTGATTCATTATCCATTCTCCGGGAAGCGAGGCCACAAATTGTATAAAGTTGTATAGGTTAAACTCTCAAGAGATTTTCACAGATTCCTGGCACAATGTACTCGATATATGACTGTCAACATATTGACATTTGTGAGTTTTAGCTGAACTCTCTTTAAAACAGCTTCAGAAAAGAAATTCTGCTCATGACTTATTATTATAAATGATAAAAAGGGTACAGCAGATATTGGAAGCATCAGAGTATGGGGTCAAACCTCAGGAATCAGGCAAGGAAGATGTAATCAACACAGTCTCTAAGTGTTGGCATGGACTTGATAAAAACCTCGGGGGAAAGGAAGGAAAGATAGCAGCTTGAGCAGCTGTTTTCACAGTGTGCCAACATAACCTCAATGGGAAGTAAAAACTGGACAGGGTGGATGGATCTCGTGCTGTCAGTGCAGAACCTGGAAAGGTTCCCCTAAGTCAGCACACACAGGCACTAGTGCCATTCCAAAAAGTCCTGCATATGAGCTGTGAGGATGAGCAATTAAGAATGATGGTAAGGAGCTCAGAGCAGCAGCAATCTCACTGAGCCATCTCTGCCACTCGGCTCTGACTCTGGAGGATCAAAGACTGAATAATTACACGTTTTAACTGGAGGAAGCTTAATACAAAGCACACACGTACTCAGCCCTGCTAAATTAACCCCTCAATCCAAAGACAATGGCAGAAAAAAAGGCATTATCAAACACAGCATACTTCACGCTTTACTGATGCCTGAGCTTACATTGTTTCCCATTTGCATAGTTAATACAGAGGTAAAATATGTGCAATTTCTTTGCTTTGCAGCACACTGGGATGAGCTTGGTGGAGTGGTTACTTTCCAGATCGTATCAGAGGGCTAAATGACTGGTTTCTTCAATCATCCCAGCACTGACTGCCAACATTTTGTTTGATCTTTTCTGAATTGAGAAAATACTAACTTTTCCATGTTCACCATGTCAGACTCCGTACATTTTCACACTCAGATTGCTCCGTTTTGAGAAACTTTTCCACATCACACTGACAGGAAGTGGGAAGAGTAAGTAAAACTTGGTCAGCAAGCAACAATTTCCTGAGGTTTCCGTTTACATTTTGTACGTTTGTTAAATTCATTAAGTCATTCAGAGCAGTCACCCAAAAGTCCATTTAGGGAGCTGGACTTTACTGGCAAAATGGAAAGTAAGCTTGATTATTGCCTTTATTAATAAAACAAATAAAATTTCAGAGGAATTAATGGTTGCAGCCCTGATAGGACAGGCGCAAAATGAGGAAACATTATTATAAAAGTTTAGGGAGCAGTTAAAGAAAAATCATTGGTTTTGTTTCCTTTCCAAATCAGAAAATATTCACGGGTATTACTTCTCTGTACATAATATATGGAACCTGGCCGTAAATTCAGGATAGCACACTTGGTTAATTTATCATGTTAATTTGAATCCATACAAAAAAAAAAAATATTACATGTCTTTTTAACTACCTTAACAAATAATATTTCCTTTTTCTAAGGAAGTAAATCTACAAACCATTTTTCTCTGAAGTCATTAATGAGCCTCAGACCTTAAACCCAATTGGATTTTCTTCTACCAGACACCTTGCTTCTCTTGCTAATGTTAATAAAGCTCTTAATTTTATTTTATTTTTCCATTGTCAGGAAAAAGGTGAATAGCAGCTCTCACTCACAACCTTCTCCCTAAGACTTCTGTATTCCCAATTTCTGCAGAACAGGCAGAGACAAGCTGGCAGTCAGCCTGGAGGAGGAGGAAGGGTGACAGTCAGGGCACTCAGGCTCCAACAACTTGCCAGAGAAGTGCATGCCAATTTTACTTTCCCCCTGCAGTGAGAAAATTAGTTGGATAAAAGCCTTTCAGACAGGCAACAGGCAAACTACTTTTTTTTTTCCATTTGTACACCCAGTATGGGATTTTTCTAGAACTCATCCTCTCTCTTTCTTCTCATCTCACTAATTTAAAAAAAATTGCCTTTATCCCAATTTGCACCATCAAAAATACCTACAAAAAGCATGGAAGGAGAAACAGATGGAGGCAGATAATGCTGGAGAGGAGACTGAGGGCTGAATAGCTTTCTATGGTTAATTGGCTGGCTAATAGCTCATATCACTTTACAGTATTACACAGTAGCTGGAAGATTCCTGGAGTTGGTCGAAGGAAGCGCAGCACAAGGTTTCAGAGGTCCAGTGGACCTACAGAAAAAAAGGTGCTCAGTAGTAAAACTAACTAATGTTTAGAAGAGCAGCTGCACTGTGTGGCTGTAGGAATCTTTGATCTAACCTGATTATTTGCTAAAATGTCAATTAACAGATTCAGTTAAACTTTCATGGGTAGTGCGTAAATATAGTGAGTGCAAATAGCATCTTTGAAGGCCAAAAAATAGGCTGTAAGAAAGGAAAAGGCATTCAGCAGCTGTACGCTGAAATTGTACAGAGGAAGACACTGCATTCTATCTTCTGTAATTGCTAGTTACAGAGCTTCTGGAATTTATAGACCCCAGTGCGCTACTGTGGTTTCTTCCAAAGCAAGATCCTGAAGAGGTTTTAAATAAATGTTTACAGTTCATCATAAACTTGGAACATGTAGTGCAGTTGCATATATTTAGGTTGTCGCAGTGAGACAACATTTTAAGTTCATATTCCTTGAAGAACAGAGTAATGACTCTGAGCTTCTTCAGTAGAAGCATGCAAAATGTTGTGTCCTCCTGTGGTTCTTCATATGAGTGATGATCAGGACATTTTGGTAACTTCCATTATTGACTATAAAAGGTGATTCTAGATGAAAAGATTGCAAAAATTGAAGAAAAGGCCATTGATTTATTTCCAGGATATTACTGTTAGTCGTGTATTTTATTTAAACCCCGCCCCCTCCTTCTGAACTCATTTTCCTGGATTTTTTCAGGTTTTTACATAGGTTATTTTCGTGGAAAATGTATTGCTTTTAGGCATTGAAGTGTCTTATAATCAATTGAAAATATAACTAAAGTGTATCCTGAGTTTTCATTTAGGTTTGTAAGGGTTATTTTAAGAACAAAATCATCAGAGATTTTGGAAGGAAAGCTGACACTGAATTCTCAAAGCCACTAATGCTGTGATAACAAACATGTGACTACGTTAGCAAAGAGAAAAATTCAAGCAGTGTGTCACGATATTTTGACCAATTGTGAATGAGGGAATTTAAAATTTAATTATTGACTTTTACAGAAGTATGTTGGATTCCATGCTAGTAATAGACAGGAGGCTCAGATAACAGACAGGAAGGTCCATTTGTTTCCACTTAAGAAATTAGGAGAGGTGACACAGGCCTGGCTGTAACTGCTAAACCTCTGGCCTTGCTGAGGTCTGGTCTGGAAGTGCGTGAGCCAGTAAATTGCAGAGGTACCAGCACCATAACAGGCTCACAGTGGATTCAATGTTTACTGTTCCTTTGCTGTGAAAAATGTGATGCTTAGAACTTGGGCTGAGGAAAAGATGAGATACAACTTGTGGTTTTGGTATTAGACCACTGAAATCGCTGGTTTCTCCAGAACACCTTACACAAAACAGTACACTAGATAGACTTTTTGCTAGTGCAGCTATTCACTTATTGCTGAGCTTTAAGAGCTGTGCCAATGAGCAACAATCAAAGGTCTCCTTGACTAGGAAATATGGAACTACAAGATATCAAAATTAGCCCTTAAGCCATATCATGAGAACTTTCTGGGTATTACTTTCTGTTTTTTCATTAGGTCTGTATTTATTACTTTCATGGTATTTCTTAACTGGACAAGTGAACTGTTGAAGAGGGAGAAATAAAGAATAACATGGTGTTGATTTATGAAACATAATGTTAAACTTTCACCAAATGTCATTAGATAGTAATGTTTTTAATTCTCAGAATTAACAACTCCATCGAGTGTACAGTACAGCCAAGAGGTCAGCTGGGCACAATTGTATGGTGGTGTTTCACGGACTAGCCCTCATGGGTGGATGGTGCTCAGCAAAAAGAGGGACTGAAAAGTGTTCTTGAGGAAAGAGTAGATCTGGGAACTTTATTATTTCTGGCATCTGAAACCAAAAGACAGTTCTCTATATCAAAAGGTGCACCTGTTGCAAACTTGTGATTTCTGAAAAGGACCAAAGCCCCTCCTAAAAGTGTGACTTTAACACTCTCTGGAACTGCCTGAAAGGAGGTTGTAGCCAGGTGGGGGTCAGTCTCTTCTCCACAGTAACAAGCGACAGGACAAGAGGAAACAGCCTCAAGTTGCACCAGGAAAGGTTCAGACTGGATATTTGGAAAAATTTCTTCACTGAAATGGTCCTCAAATAATGAAACAGGCTGGCCAGGGAAGTGGTGGAATCACCATCCCTGGAGGCATTTAAAAGATGTGTAGACATGGGTTAGTGGTGAACTTGGTAGTATTGGGTTAATGTCAGTTGGATTCGATGATCCCAAAGGTTTTTTTAAACCTAAATAATTCTGTGATTCTGTGTACTTTGTGTACATTGTTTAGCAAACAAAGATCTACATGCATCTTTCTTCTCTATCTGAAATTATTTCTCTTCTGTTTAACTGAGAAATTCACCTGATTTGGAAGCAGTAGCTACAAATCTATAGTATTGGCAGAAGAGTATTCATAAAACATGGAGATTTCACTGTAAGTTCTGGAGGAAAGTCAATGTTGCAAAGTGAAGTGTAAAATTATTCCTGTCTCACTGTTATTTTTGAGTCATATATCTCTGCCTTTTATGAACAGCAGGCATATTTGGAAGAATTATGTCTGAGTCATAAATCCCTATTTGCCTGGGACATGACTAATAGGTGTCTTTAACGCAGTAAGATGATATTACTGTCTTAGCTTGCAATTTTTTTCAACCTCTGAAGCAAATACAACAGACGAAGTTTAAACAGTTCCATGACATTAATGTATGGTCTGTCAGGATGTTGTTACCACCCTCCTTTTCTGGTCCATTGATTCCAGCCAGCAGATGCTGTAATTTATATGAGTCCCAAAATTTATTATTTCAATATTTAGCAAACACAATCAGCATGGTTGCTTTCAGAACCTGCTGAGTGTCATAGTCTGTGGGAGAAAAGGAGTGAGCGAGTCAAGGCAGGGAAGGAGGGAGGAGATCATTGTTCGTTCACTCCCTTACGCTGCGTCGGCTGAGCTGTGACCAGGGAAAGCAAAAGTCTGTTTAAATGAATAATGTTGCAGATCTTCCTGCTGTGACTACCAGTGGGGGCTGGTCTGTTTGTAGGCAATTACCAACCCCTTGTGTTTTGAATAGCTATGCATCTTGAGTGCAAAAAAAAAAAAAATCTCCACGAGCTGGTTTCTGTCATCCTCATTGTCTTGAAAAGACAGAGAATAACTCTACCAACACATCTTAGTGTTAATATTTCATATTTGTGAGTATCTCTGCTAGTCTAAAGGCTGCCAAGCATTGCTTATGAATAGATTCTGAATTTTACAGAAGAGCTTATTATTTCAGTGGAAACACCACCTTCTCTATGTGCCTTTGATAGCTGCCTATTTGCCATTATCACGATTATTAGCTATTTATTTATTTGTTGTAGGTCAGACTATGCACTCCTGCACAGCACTATGCATGGTTACACTAGCTGCCCCAAACTTACTCCCTTTAAAAGCCAAAGTCTCTTCAAAGTATGTATACGTGCACAGTGAACTACATGACACACTGATAAATTTTGCAGCATGCAAAACATAACAGGAATGAACAATATTTGGTGTTTCCTAAATATCCTTAATTGTTCCTGAAAGTGTGTTACCTGCAATACTAATTTATCTTGGCTGTGCAATGTGAAAATACTATCGAGAATTTTTTGTGGGAATTTTTTTTTTAATATTGAAGTTTGCATTTTAATATTCCTGGTACACAATTTGTCCCTTAAATCACATGGTATTGTATTTGGTCAGTCAATTAGATGGTCTAAATTCCTAGAAGAAAATAAGTGCTGAGGAATAATAAATGAGGAATAATATATAATACATCATTAATATGGAAATTAATCACAATTTATGCAGGAAATCACAAGCCCTTCAGCAATTATCAGCATTTTTTATAAATAAAATGGTAGCTGTCTAAGTATTTACAAACAAATAACACGCCCTATCACTATTATGGGCCTAACTGATTAGAGATATATGCTAAAACATCAACAAATTATGGTTTTTGCTGTTTGATCAGTTCCAATTAATTCTAGATGTTCCTCAAGGGACATTCTGTTCAAATGAACTGATTATTAGCAGTGATGAGAGCTGGATGGTGACAAATGTATCCTTTTCTACAGCCTTCAGGAATGTGATAGCATTTGCTTGGACATGAAATAAGGCCGTGGTCTGTGTACTTAAATATGACACATAAAAGAGATTTTCTTCTTCTGGAAGAAAAGACCATCAGAGGCTTTGTGTATTTATTTCTTCCCACAGCCTTTTAGCCAGAAACAAATAGTGCAAGATAACACTCCAACACCCAAACCAGAAGGTGACAGACTGTGGTTAGAATTCAGCTCACTAGCACCTACCTCCAGATAAAGCACGCTGGTGGTTATTTAGTTTAGTACCAGGTAGGAATTTATATTCTTTACATTGGATGATGGCTTTCTGAGCTTTGGGCTCTGCTTGAAGAAGACATGTCATCTTCAGGTACCAAAAGGTACACGTTTGAAACAAACAGCTGAAATGACAGCAGCTGTTGCCTCCAGGCTGATCAAGCTGAGCACTGAAAAGGATGATTTTATGCCTGTGCTGTGGAGACTGTCACTTTCTGATGCAAACAACTAACACGCAGCATTTCTTCTTATAATTGTAGGCAACGTGCCACGAATGAAAGAGAAACTGTGCTACTGCATCTGCCAGCCCTTGAAGGCTACAAGTGGTGACACTGGCTCAAAAATTTAGACAATTTGGATTCATTTTATTTTAATTATGCTAAATTGTTTTAGTGGAAGAATAATAAAAATTAAAAATAAAAAAGAGCAGCTGTGAGAAAACTGCAAGGACAAAGTTGATCATTTTGCTCTGTCTCCAAAGTAAAAACTTTTACGTTATTGTACTTAATTTTAAATACATATTTAGACACGTTTTGAGTGTGGATTTCTAGCTTCAGAGATCTAGCTTGCTCAGACACCATTGCTTAATGAGTGGAATTATCATATGTGCATCCAATTTCTTTGTGATTGAATTTTCTTCATTATTAAAATTTCATACTGTTTTTCTACAACTGTAATATCCTTTGTAATTATTCCATGGTCTTACCGTAATATATTTCTTTCTCACAGAGTCCCACAGTTTACATATTTTTCAGGTCTTCATAGAGCTTATAACTATTTTATGTCTTTTGTAGTCAGAAATGGGCTTTGGCTAAAGCAAGAAGATAGAATTAATCAGTGCTTGAAATATAACTTCATTGGAAAGCTAATTTCTTATGTTAAGAGAAATTAAACTCCTGGAGTGACTGCAGATGTTGCTTTATGTTACTTTTAATCAAGGATATTTGTTTAAGACTAAAAATACCTTTTAAATAGACATTACTTGTCAAATATTTTTATTTTTTATTAAAAAGGTTAATTTTATTTCAGAAAGTTCTGATTTATGATCTCATTTCTGAAAATACCTTGCAATCCATTTACAAAGAACTCCAAGACTGTAGCCTCTGCTCATAACCAAACTGAGTTTCAAGCAAACTGTGTTACTGAGGACATAGATCACGAACTTCACTACTAGGCTCCCAGGCTGCTGAAACCCTCCTTCAGGAAGTTTATTACTTTAATTATATGTGTAATCCCAAAGAAAAACAACAAAAAAACTGTGGAAAATTTAGCTTAAATACAATTTCCAGATTCTTAGTAGAAATGTTCTTCAAGAGCAATCAAAAGCAATATATCATGAAAGGTTTCTGAAGAAGCACTGAAATATTCAAAGTGTTTTTTACAAGTTTAAGATATTATCTCATTACCATACTACTAAGGTAACAAGAAAAAGTATTCAAATTCAAATGTTTGAGTTCAAGTGGAGAGAGAGCAAATAACTTTGCAGAGAATTTGAAAAAATTATATTTTCATTTTGACATATGCTGTGTAGACTATTGGCTCAGTGACCTGTAAGAGACAGAAAAAAAAAAAAGAAAAATACCCACGTTAGTTGAAGTGTGATTGTTTATGTACTACTGAGTAGGTGAATTTTCATAATCTTGCCAACACTAGCTCTCTGTTGGCAATATACGTGCTGGGTTGTTTTGACAGAAGTTTATATGGGACCACTGCACTAAAGAAAGTACAAAGCTTTGTGCCTTACATGTTATTAAAGATCTTTCTTAGATCATATAGTAGTAATGTAAGAATTGGAAGAGAAATGTAACTGTGATTTCAGATTTTTATTTTGGCTGGCATATAAAATTATCATTTTGGGACCCATAAATATCACAGCAGGCCACTAAAGAAGAAAATCTCTGAACTCCCATATGGTTTTGTTATAGCATTTTTACTAATTCAAATTGATCAGCTGAAATTAACTCTGTAGATAGAGCTAATGCCGGGAAAAACCATCATTATTTATTTTCACAATGGAAGAAATCAAATGCATTTTTTTAGTGAGGGTTCGACTCTGAAACAAATTTCTTTGGAGGTTAGCAGTCTCACATAAGACTACTCCTCCTCTGCAGCAATTTCAGTGGAATACCTATGGACATACACTCTATTGAGTTTAAGTCACTACTGTTTTATTCATTGATGATCAGGCCTGCTAAATCTACCATTGCTTTCCCTCCATAGGTTTTCTTTATATTCAGTCAAATTTTATCGGAATGTGTTTGCCTCACATCTCTAGCCAGCATGGCAGCATGATATTTCTAAAGTATTTCTGTCATTCCTAGGATATAAAAGTCCAGTCTCAGAATATTCCCCTTTATTTTTTCTTTCTGAAAAACTGGTATATTTTCACCTTCCTAAGAATGTGGCAGTGAATACAGAGGAAGAGATTTAGAAGCTGGGTTAGAAGATAAGTATTTTTCTGACAATGGATAGTTTTGATAGTTTGAAAAGGCCCTGATGCTTACCCAAATAAAATGTTTCTGAAGTTCTCCTTTGTTAGATTTATGTTTGAATCTTCTGTTTGTATATCCGTTTCTACCTGCTTATTACACATTGCAGGGGTGTGGGTGGCTTATTTGTATCCATGATAGCTCCTTTTATAATTCCACTTTCAAAATTTAAAGACATATTTCTACTGAGAGTAATAAAACACAATCAAAAATCTGCTCAAGAGCTACTGCATTTCCTCTGTCTTAGAAACAAAGGATAGCTGATGGATATATAGTCCCTTGCGAGCTTTTACATGCATCTTGGACTAGACTTTTAGCAGAATCTAACCTCGTTCTGCAGAGGGACATAAGTCTTGCTTCTTTAGCTCCTGCAAGAAGGACATCCTCCATTATCATCGGCGTATTTCTAGATACAAATTTATTTGCCTTATAAAGATGGTGTTAGTCACACAAATCTTAGTAGGCTTTTGTACTTTACCGTGTTCCTCTCCAGATTCAGTAAAGTGCACAGTGAACTACCCAAATCAGTACGATTTCACTGATTAAATATATATTTCACTAGATGGATGTAGCTAAGAATTACTGGCAACCATTTTTTCAAGATTTATCTGAGCTTCAAGCTTCATTAAAACACTGAGAATATAATGACATTAGAATTTTATCTCAGACATCTAATTTAATCAGAATTATTTCTTGTTCTTTTTTTTTCAGCTCTATAAGCTTGACTTACGCAAGTTATTCCTAATGTTTTTTAGTTGCAGTGCAATGAAAATCAAAGCTTTCTAAATGAAACAGAACTGATGGATATTCCTGTATTTTAGATGATATTGCTTTACTTTTTTTTTTTTTTTATTTTGCTTTAATATTCTTTGCGCTGTTTTCTGGATGGCTGGTTGATTGGTTTTGGTTTTGTTTTTTGGTTTGTTGGGGTTTTTTTTGTCCTGAAACGGTCTCCCTGGTATTTATTTGAATAGGTAATGTGCTAAAACATATGAGAAATTAAAACTAAAATATTACCATTTTCACCCAAGTGGATTTCCACAGCCCATGCATGCTTCCAGACATGCATTAATTACATGCTAGTTTCAGTTTTTCAGGTATTACTTACACAATGTTATCATTACCTGGCACAAGCAAATGAATGTTTTTAGTAGTGTCTGGCTGTATCATCTGCTCACTTGTTTTCATTACATAAAGGCTATGTCTCAAAGAAAATTAGAATAAACCAAAAGAGAGTAGAAAGGGACAGATGATATTGAGACAGTCTACCTGTCCAGCTGGGGAAAGAGGGAAAACAAATGGTTCACATGTTCAAAAATCAGATATTCTGTGATTTTCTCTGTAAAGTAACAACCTTCCCAGAAATAAGTACATAGGGTGGCAGTTCCTTGCAATAAGATGGATTGACATCCACTGAGATACCATTCAAACAAATCCAAGAGTATTAAGTCTTACCTTTTTCTCAAGCATGGAGCAACATCCATATGTAAGGGGGATTACAAAATTAGTTGCACACACTATTTCCTTCATCTTCATAGCATCTGTTCTAACCCACTTCTGGGAGCAGGTACCAGACTTTAGGCAATGTACTTTAATTACTACAGGTATCATAGGATTATAAAATAATATTTTCACACCCTTTACTACCTTGTGTGCAAGTTCTTCTAGTTTCTGTCATGAAATAAGAAGTCTGCAATAATTTTCAGTGTTCTGAAGCAAAACAACAAGCCCTTTCAATGTTCAATGTTCTAAAGCAAAACAACAAGCCTGCATTTCTTAACAGATTAAAATTCTCTTTAATGTTTTTTACATAGTGCAATAATTTCACATCTCCGTGGAAGTCTCTACACATAGCATTAGACCTCAGGAAAAAACCTAACAAACTAGTGGGGGGGG